>OMOV01041979.1:3506-19443 GCA_900312565.1 Beryx splendens | reverse complement strand
TCCTCCACCATTTCAATGTCAATTTTTTCACTGTATTGACAAGTACTCACGTTAATAAATACATTGCGTTATTGCTACGAATGACTCAAATACACTAGATTACATTGTTAATATTCAGACTAATTAACATGCAGCACACATAATCAAATAATGGTGTTGAAAAATTACACATACAGGTCTAATTCCAGAGCTAGGTGTCTGTACTTGATTATTACCCTCAGTTAGGGCAAATGTGATTCATCGTTGAATTGACAGAAAAAGGAAAATTATGCTGCCTCCCTGTAATTAAAAGGAACGTTTTTTACTCGGCTAGAAACAGCAGGAAATATGTTCTTCAGCTTTCTGCCACACGGTTATGTCAACATAATCCTTTCCCCTCGCTAAACCACTTAAATGTGTGCCCTTTTCAAATAGTGTGCAACTGTGCAGTACTGTCCCTGACACTTTTAAAATGTTTCTTTTTTAATCGCCACCTTGAATTTGGCTGGTACAGTTGGTTGTGTCGAGCCCGATCCCAATTGGCGACATAATAAAGGTGAGGACATGTTGGGGGGATGCATAGTGAATGAGAGCTGCTGCCAGCCCCGAGTGCAGAGTGACAGGCTTGACAGGGCAGATGGGCGAGGCTGGTGAGCAGAGCCGCTCTGGCATACATCACTGTCACCCGGACGCATTCATCTTATAATTAATGCTTTTCAATTAGAGGCCAATAAGAGAGAGGGCCGGAGGTCATCGGCTGGTATCGAGCCAAGGAAGAGTGCGTTGCCAACTGTGAAAACAAATACGGACAAATGCACTTGCGTACGTGTTGCCATGCCCACAGACACACACACGCACGCACACACACCATCTCATCTATGTCTTACCTATAACTCGGAGCTCTGCATTGGAGTAGACCTCGCCGTGCTTATTCCCGGCCACACACTGGTACATTCCTATGTCGGACAGGGTCAGCCGGCTGATTGACAGTGCTCCATTGGCAACCTGTATGCGCTCCTGTGAACATAGAGACACATGCCTTTAATATGCCTTATTCCCACCGCTCATCTACATAAAAGCAGCCAGCCAGTGGGCCAGTGAATTATGGTCTGGAAGTGACAGACGTGGCAATAAATCTAGGTTTTCATCACTAATGGAGGGAAAGGCTTGGGTGGATGGAGGCAGGCTAGCAGAAAATGACCCTAATCAATCTGCATGTTTATGAGAGTGAAATAAAACCATGCCCTATTTATATCTCCGACTGCACCACAGGGCCTGTTTCCCCTTCAGCAGGAGGAGGGGATGAGAAGGGAAGGAATATCGTAACATCTGAGGTACACTGCATTGTGAAAATTGCTTTTCTGATAGGTATGCCCTGCACATACTAAGTGCTATGTACACGGTCATACCGTACCTCTTTTTCATCTGTTTGGACCATCATTTTGCCCGTCTGAAGGAGAAGTCTCGGTCGTTGCCGAGCCATCAAAGTCAGACCTATTTATGGATGGTTGGGCCTAATGAGCTAAAAAACTTACTTGGACACTTAATCCTCACTATATGTTTATCTCTCCGAACTTGCATCCTTGCTCAACTCCGTCACAACGGCATTAAAGCCATGAGCCGTTTTTCCTAGACGTCACTGTGCAACCGTGTCAGGTTCTGCCTCCTCCTGCCCTTCATCTCCTGTGTTTTCCGCAGGCTCACCCATAATGTCATTAGAGCCCGTTTCCATGGGGGTGTCTGAGCGGCCCCAACTCCAGTCGCAGGGGATTAAGGTACTGTCACATGAAAAGAGAGACTGTCCTCATTGAAAGATCACGAACTAATCCTGTGTTTGAGCAGGTTGTGCCTCAATTTCCATAACGCTTAGTGGCTCTGGAAGTGCAGGGGCGAATATCCCTGCTGGCAAGGGAGGCAAATGGTGGCGTATATCAGTCTGTGCATGGAAAGCACTCCCGTTTACGGCTGCTATTAATTAAGCATGACGTTCCTCTCAAATCAGCAGATTTTCATGTGGGGACCTGGGGGGACCATCTGTACGCCTTATGCTGAATGAAAATGATTGGCAATGTCATTTGCCAACAACACTGGGTCGCTTCATTTGATATAGTGCAGCACAAACAAGCGAAAGAATAGATGTCATGAATGAATGCCTGTCATGGTTTAAAAGCAAAGCTTCACGAGTTTGATTGCCATGTACAGCTACGCCCTCCAGAATTATTGGAAGATTGACCCAAAATGCCTGTACAAGATTAACAACAAAAATAATGAGGTATATTCCATGGTAAATTAACATATGGCTATATTTTAGGGAAATTATGTGTTTATTCATATTCAATTGTTTAGAGAAAAAAAGCAAAGGCAATAAAACATTAATGTGTAATTGATTTTATTCTAAAAGTCTGATCTCATAAGCATTTAAAGGGAAATTCTACATCAGAGCTTAACAACATGGGATATGACTGCTCACCAGAGTAGAACAGTGAAGGAAATGGGCTAATTCCATCCACAGATATTCGATTCATCTATTGTACCTGCCTGAATAAGGAAGACCTACAAGTAGGTGCGAACCAAGCTTGACAGTGGCTTTACAACAGCAGCAACAAAAGCTCTCATCTCAACTCAGTTTGCTTCACTTGATGCCTCCTTGAGACTGAACAGGGGCTCACACCTATAGGCGACTCGGAGGGGGACTATAGGCCTTCTCCCCTCTGCCCCTCTCCTAATCAGAATGTGGCGGATTGCATTATAATTTCATCATCCATTCCTAAAATTTAAAGGCTGTGAAATGGGGGTTCTGATGGGAATAAACTCTGCTCAGCTGTACTAAGCCATCTGTATGACAGTCCCATGCTCCACTAAACGGACTAAATCCTGTTTCATGGTGGAGTTTCCCTTTAATTGCATAGCTACTTAATCCTGCAGCCATTGTCAATAAAGATACGTGCACTTCAGAGTGAGGTTCTCACATTTACCTTTTACCTAGAAATCAAGATAAAAATAGCCAGGAGAAACGTCAGCGCACAAATAAACCATTGCTATTTTGAAGCACGGTGGTAGTACAGTTACAGTTACGGCTTTCAAACAGCAGAGGCTACATGAGGCTTGAAAAAGCATCACCACGAAAATACCATGAGCCTCATCATCTATAAGGGTTATAGCTAAAGCAGTCATACAGGAAATAAGTAGAACATAGCATGTTAACTGGCTGTCCAACAACGAGTCTGGGCCCAACAACAGGGCCCAACAACGGGACCCTAGGAAAAGGCAAGCATGAGGCCCCCCCACATCCCAACTCTCTATCAAGGTTATTATAGTTTAGCATTTTTCATTAGTTTTTATTTTTATTTCATTTTGACTTTTTGTTTTTAATTTCAGTTTAGTTTTAATTAGTTTTTAAAGCGGGTTTGCTAGTTTAGTTTAGTTTTTATTTTTTGAAAATATTTAGTTTTAGTTTAGTTTTTATTAGTTTCAGTCAGTTTTAGTCTTTATTTTTATATGGGGTATTTAAATGGGCGAGATTCAAAAATTCAAAATACTAGGCTTATGTGCATGTGAAATAAATTGACAAAGACGAAAATTAAAGACATTTTCTCTATAATTTTAGTCTATTTTAGTTTAGTAAACACACAATTAAATTTCAGTTAGTTATCTTTTTTGGAAAGCCTCGTTTTTATTTTTATTTCAGTTAACAAAATGTTTTTTTCACACCTAGTTTTCGTTATTTCATTGGTTTTCATTAACGATAATAACCTTGCTCTCTATCGCTTTTTAATCCATCCTTTCTATATATAAACTATAGGTAGCTTTGCTTACTATATCTTTTTAATGTCTCTCTCAGATACTGATGCAGTGAGCTTAAAGTCAAGTGGTAAAAACTCACTAGAAAGTTGTACAGCCCACTATAGTCAGAGAGAGTAGGAGGGGGTGGCCATGACTCAAGGTTTAAATAATTTATTTTATTTTTTTCAATAAATTGATTAAAAATAAGTTTACATTAGTTCTATTCTTGTCTTTTGTGGGGGCCTCTGGCTGCAGGGGTCCAAGGCAGTCGCCCTTAGTTACACACTGAAAATAGCTTCTTTTTTTATTAACAATTGAAATTGAATAATGGAATGCACATATATGCACAGTACATCATTAGCTTTGAGAAATACACTGTATTTATAAAATTTGTCAATTTTCACTGCAAAGAATATGGCCCTTAGCTCATGTTCATCAAGGGTGCCAATTACAGCACAGTTTATCACCGAATACACATTGATCCCTCCATTACCGCAGCTCAGACTTAGAAAATCATCAGCAGAAATAAGTCAGCTGAGATGCAGCAATGAATGGTACAATCAGAAAGGTCTCCATTGATTTACTGTAATGAATAACAACAAATGGGGCTTCCTCTTCCCTCTGCTTCCAACAGCATTGACCTTTCCATCTTCCACTGATTAAGCTGCTGTGGTTAATGGTGGCATTTCAAACAATGTAGCACCTTTGCTGATTAATCCATTCACCCATGCATTTGGAATGTATCCATTTATTCTGATCATATTAAGAGATGTCCAGTGCACAAAAATAAACATTGTAAACTTTAATCGTACATTCAGTGGTATACATCCCCTGCAGGTGGCCAAGGATCTGACCGGGTGCGGTATCAGTCTAGTGTATTTTTGAGGATATTTTTTAAAGCAGTTGTGCTTTCAATTGAGTATGCAGTGGAGAGTGGAAGGACTGCTACTGCGGGACGGGGAGGTGACATGCAACAAAGGTAATTTAAATCCAATTCATGTGCCTCAACTGACCCACCAGAATATCCCCAGTATAGACTATTTTAAGAAAGAACAAAAGGGGGATTTTTTCATCCCGCACAGAAACAGATGGGTGGATTTGTTCTTTAACCAACAAACACAACAGTAGGATCTAATAAAGGTTTTGATAAAAAAAAAGTTAGCCATTGACTAGACAGATTGTTGATTATTCTTTCCTGAAAGCAAGCCAAATCTGCCGTCAAATCTGAGAAAAGGAGTTTGCTGTGTGGAGCGTTGCCTCTGGTAACAAAAACACTACCTTTGTTCGTTCCAACTACATGTGTAACCTCTAAAGATTGATCTAGGCCTATATCCTCTGGTGTGTTTGTGGCCATTTTTGCATAGTGGAGAAAATTAAGATAAAGTCTGTTTATTTATCAGGTGCAAGCTGTGCCTGAGTGCCCAATCACTCTCCTCCAAATAATCTGGCTATAGTAATAGCAATAGATGGATATGATGGAGGAATATGAAATCATGTTTTTGTAAATTTCATAATGGATACTTCACTTCAACAGCTGAGTTCTATTGCGATTGAAGTCAGATGAACAAGTACGCTGGTTGCAGCCTGTGTTCTCCACAATATGCCCATCTCTCAGCATAGCACTCATAATGGGAATTCAGAGAGGGCAGGGTGCTAAAATGAATCTAGGATACACATTGTTTATATAGAGAATCTTACTTTTTTCTCCTTCGGTGGCACAGGATTAATAACTGCACTCCATGAGGAGAGATTTAACAAAAGATTAGGGCAGATCTTACATCATTGTGCTTCCCAGACTAGCGTGAAATACTTGCTTGTTTGCAGTTTGGTCTTTTAACACAACAAAACATAGCAGACACAGTGTAATTCCTTTCAAATAAATGCTGTTTTGCAGAAGTGAATAACATAATGCACTGCTGCACAGGAGGAGCAGCGCGGTAATGTAGATGATAATGCATGGTAATTAGGCAGAAAAGCCTGAACAAGCAGCATAACAATGCTGTGAAAATACGGGGTTCCTCATAACGGTGTAGGGACTCGGCAACATTGTGCATGCAGGAAACATGCGCGTCAAAGCCGCTGTCATGAGTCTAACCTTGGAAGCAGAACTTTATCTTACATTATAAAGAGATGCTAGCGCTTGGCAGATCTCACCTCTACAGGCTCCAGGTTCTCTCCATTTTTCATCCACCTGTAAGAGGGCTTGGGCTTCCCCGTGGCTTTACACTCCCACACCAGTGAGTCATCAATGGGCTTCTGGACATCTTGGGGTTTCTCAATTAGATGAGGAGGGGCTGCAAAGTTCAAAGCATGAGACTGATTATGAAAATGTCGATTGGGGATTTTTCACATAGATAACATAATGAATTCATATTGTAATGATCAGTTCTCATTCAGATTCACCATCAGCGGATTGTGCAGAAAACTCACACATTCTGTTTATTTTAGTTTCTTTGTGTGCTTATACAAGAACAAACCTGATGTATACCGGATCCATATACATTAAGGTTGCTATTGGTGGTGCCATAAAATACCGCCACTCAATACTATTTGAGTAAATTATGGTATAATTATACAGGAACAGCATTGATTCTTGTGTCATGCAAGTAACTCAAGGCTAGTTAATGATTTAGCAAAAAAGAAAAAGAAAAAAGAGGTAAAGCTAGCTGGATTTACTCTCTCCAAAGCTTATACGTTCTGGATGATGTGTAGGTCAAGCTACTATCATCTTATATCACACAAGGCCACTGGCAGGACAAGAGTAATGGCTGACCACGCTTTTCCATTCCGCAGACCTTACCTATAATGCCACACTCAAGGACTGACCTTTGAGGAGACTTTTCAGTAACAGTACGTACAAATCCTGCTCTAATTGGCTTCTGCTGCACCTTGCCACCCAGTAACGCAAGATAACACAGTGAGAAATTCAATATTAATTACAAATGCATGCGGGTGTTCACAAAGACGCAGAAAGACTGACAGAAAGAGGTGGATGTAAAGAAAGGTGTGTGGTATTGTGTATTTATGCTGCAGTCGTGCACAGATATGGACGTTCAATGTCAAAATCAGCTGACATATCCGCCAGTACAGTATCAAAAATACTGGTGTTTGTAGAACAATACTATGGGCTTGTCAAATCCCTTTGGCAACCAAGGTTGCTGCACAAGGTTGGCTAAGGTCATTAACATTAACTAGTTTGGAGGCTGTTCTCTCGCCATCCGTGAAAACAGTAAAAGGGCTGCAGCCTCCTGACTGAAAACAGCTGAAAGGTGGATATTGTTTTTATTATTATCATTATTATTCTGTTATTTATTCTGGCTAAAGAGAGGACAAATTCAAGTTATACATATCTATGAGGTGTAACATCTACCCCAACCAAAATAGACATTTGGAAGCAAGCCATGTGTGGTTCAGTGCTACAAAAGAGGCTTAATTGATATACTTAGGTATCCATTTTTCCACTAGTATCAGTCAACAGTGTCCACACATGACTGTGTGTATATGTGTATGTGTGTGTGTTTTGGATAGAAGAACCCACTAGACGGGATGGCAGAAAGCTACTCTGAGGCTCCATTATCACCAGTCATTTAGCATCACTTCCATCCATGCTACCGCAATCTTTCCACCGGTGCCTGGCCGGGCCGCCCCACCCCATTGCACATTTCAGGACCGCATTGTTGTTGTTGTTGTTGTTTTTTTCCCTCTCTGTCAGGGCCCTTCACTCTATCCCTCACCCGCTGTGAATGTATCGACTCTCAGTCAACGCTTACCAAATGAAAGCAGGCAGCCCAGCGCTGCCTGCACTGGGACAAGCGCGCACACAATCAGTCCAAACATCAACCGGCCAAACATCAACGGGCCAAAGCAGAGGAGAGTCGGGAATTTCTCCTTATCAGTGATATCACTATAAGATAATGCAGCGGGAAGTCTATGGAAACCAAAAGGTAAATACACCTGGGATACTAGCCTGTCACAATATCAACAAGCAAGCAAATGTCCTTATTTTCTGTTATTTTTCCCTTTTCTCTCAGTAGGTATGTTTTGAATGAGGAAATGGAGGCTCAACAGCTCCACATGGGACAGAGGCCAACATCCTCATGTTCCATTTCTGTTCTCTTTTGCTTTAGTGATACAATTAATCTAATTTCACCACAAGCTCAAGTAAAAAACAGAGATATGGCTTTAAAGCCCCAATCCAGTTGAATGTATTTTCTTATTTGAGTACATCAGGACAGGATGCAGCGATGTAAAATCTTTTCAATAGTCAGATGCCACAATAAGTCAGAATACAGGTTGATTTTGATCCAATATGCAATACAAATGTATGCAAACAAATTGCAGCAATCAAAAATCAAAGTAATGCCATCGCTTCTTGCTGGCTAACAAAAAGCCCGGCTTTCACTGGACTGCAGGTTACAAGGATATACAAGAGATCCCCTTATTGATTCCTACATTGGCTTACACTGCTGACGAATGTCTCAAAGGCTTAATTCAAAGGGAGTTCAAAATAAGATTACAGATTTTTATCACCTGGCTGCAGACAGCAGGGGAGAGAGAGGGAGAGAGACTGACAAACCACATCAAAAAGCAGAGTGGACCTGTAGCTCAAAAGGACAAATCAGCCTTGGTGGTTCACAGCATGCTCCCAGGCTGTTATAGTGAACGAGGTAAAGAGCTTCCAGGGCTGTTGTAAATAATGGCAAATGGTTTAATGCCCCAAATGAGTTATTTCTGACAGCTGATGCAGCATGAGTTAAAGGGGAGGAGAGCAGCAGAGGGAAAGAGCCTAGCTTAGGTTCGAAGAAAATCAAGAGGTCGTAAATATGAAGCCAGATAAATAGAGAAGGCAAATAGAAATATGCCCTTTTCTGACTCAAGCAGTCCAATCCACTGGTAATATATCAGCTCTTGTTTTAATATACTCTATTGGCCAACAAGATCCTGACCGTATCACATTATTCATATTAGTCCAAGCATCTTTGCAGGCTTTTGTAGTGTCTTAAACTTATGACAACACAGAGACTCAAAGTTATAATGACATTGTGATTGATTCGGTAAATCCAATATGATGTGAATGCAGCATAAAAGTAAACATCTGCGTCTATGCAATATGTTCACAAAAAACCTCTGTTTGGCTCAAGTGATCAGGTCAGGGTTCCCACACATTTTCATGGATAAAATTTCAAAACTTTTCCATGACTTTTCCAGGATCCATAATAGAATTTCCATGTAATGTGAGGCGGTGACTCTGAATCAATACCTGAAATTATTACTACACTGGACAAATAGGACACACCTCTTTATATTGAATTTTAGTGCTTTACAGTCACTGCACCACATTACATGGAAGCTATTGAAATAAAACATGAATTTTCCATAAAAATATTAATATAAAATACAAGAAGCATTAAATCCAATATAAAGAGGTGTGTCCTATTTGTCCAGTGTAGTAATAACTTCTGGTATTGATTTGGAGTCAGTGGGTCACATTACATGGAAGTTATTGAAAAAAAATCATGTATTTTCCAATAAATTTTTATAAAAAAAATAGAAGCACACCGTTGATAATAATGCGCCACGCGAACATGAAGTGAAGAAACATACGTGATAGTAAACAAAATGTCACATATCGACACATATTAGAGCTACGTTACGTCAACAGCTACAGAAAATACATTTGCCGTTATGTTACATTACATGGAAGGTTATCCATGGAAGATTACTCTAACAATTTCATTACACACAACAAAATTCCATGACTTTTCCAAAACTTTCAAGTATTTTACTAATTCCATGACTTTTCCAGGCCTGGAAAATGAGATTTTGAAATTCCATGACTTTTCCATGACCGTGGGAACCCTGTCAGGAGTGTCCCTTCTGCCTCTCAAAGGTATCCCCAAAGACAAAAAATAACTTCATAAGCACACAGAGTAGCCATTCCCCTGCTAGTCCTGTAGACAGAAATGGAAGGCAAGGACGAGACTGTAAAGAAGGGGAAGGCAGACACCAGCAATACACTGAAGCAGTCACAGCTTGTATTCCAGCAACAAATCCACCATTTTTGTGCCATATTTTCCTCTGTCACATATTTTGTGACAGAGGAAATTGGAGAGTTTGTTGTATTTGTACCGCAGGAAGGTTCATATCAGCTCATTTTCAAAGGACACGAACAGAATGCTACCAGTAAAGGTGGCATGAAGTTGTGAACTGAATCCCACCATTGAATTGAAAGTTTTGCCACCCACACTTCTTACTAGGTCTCCTTTCCTGTATCTAGCATTTAATGCTGCAAACACAAGATGACAGGTGTAAACTTTTACCTGCAGATTCAAAGGCCCCATGTTCAATTCCAAACTTGAACAAAAGTTTTGCAAGCATCTAGAGAGTAAACCCATAGTTATTCTTGCCTAAAACTAATCTTTTCTACCAGTTTCCTGAAATGGTTTGAAACCTGTTAGGAGTGCTGTTCCGAAGTCTTATTTGTCGTTATCTTGAGACAGCGGCGGTTTTGGCGCTCGGTGAGGGTAAATGAAAGGATGAGGGCAGCAGTCAAAGGCTCACCAGTGAGCTCCCTCTCCGTATCTGTGCTGCTGTACTGTGACTAATGTGCGGATGCCCTAACAAGGGAGGGCCAGGCTACAGCGGTGAGGGAACACGGCGGGGTGGCGAGAGGGAAGACAGAGGGAAATGGGGTGGGGGAAATTCAATTGGACGTCTCGTTTGAGCAACTTAACAAATGTACATTTTGTAGCTCACACTGAGTGATCTGCATTGTGTGGAAAATAAACAAGGGAACAACAAGTAGGCTTAAACATACAGACAGCCCGATGCAGTATTTTTATAAATGGGTCATTAGGCATGCAGCAGAGAGAAATACCAGAGGGAAGACAGAAATCCCTAAGGTGTGGATATAGCCTACAGGTACATTCTTAATAGGACATCTTGTATGAACAATGCCATCACACAGCTACGACTTGAACATTAGTCACGACCATCCATTTGGGAGTCCATAATAATTGTTGAACTGCTAAAACATCAATCCCCCATAGTATAGGACTGTTCATTGAAATTCGCATCAGCTGCTATAATAAACAATAGAAATGCCATTTGTATAGACAGAGGATAAAGCATGTTTACCACTGCTGGATTTAAGGAAAGCAAGTGCAATCCAAATGTCAAAGTTTTAGCTTTAGACTAGCATTTTTTCTTGATTCAATAAATCCTTATTCAGAGAATAGTGCACAAACAGTACATGCAGGAAAGGCAAAGTAACCACATTTTAAACAAACAGGAAGGTTTATGAAATATCCATCATCATCATTACTGTAAACTGAGGATTTGAGCTTCCTTTTTCAGATGGTGGATATCTCATTTTGGTGGACTGCACTTTCCAGGCAGTGCTTATCATGACTTCTAGCATTTGAACTTACTAGGTGTGACGCCGACCGCTGAACTATCAGTAACAATGAATGAATCTGCTAACCCTCTTCCCGTTCATCCAGATGCTGTGGTGCAGATTATGTCCCTGACATATGTGCCTCTGGTCTAAGTATAGTACATTTAACGGCTTTGATCTCCAGTCAAGTTGGATGTCAATCACGGTGCCATCTGGTGGAACCCAATACAAGGCTCACCAACAAGGTCACATCCAAGGGCTCAGCCTCATCCGCATCACTCCTTTAATCTGGATCAAAATATTAGAGGCATCATGGCTGACAGCCTTTAATCATTCTGATGCAGTGCTGCAACAAGCCTCCCTCTCCATGTACGCGGCGCGTGGCTCTGTCGATCGCCATCGACTGCATTATGAGACTGGTCTGTGTCTGCCTTTGCCGTCTTCTCAGTCTGAGCGGATCTGACAGGTGCGGCATGCGCTGGTCAAATATTCATGCACTACAGGATCACCTACCGTAGAAGGAGAGCTTTCCTTTTACTGTGTTCATTCCCCTGGAGTTCTCTGCCACACACTCGTATGTGCCGGCGTCCTCCTGCTGGAAATATGGGATTTCCAGGACGCCACTGGCTTTCCTCATGTCCACTTTCCTGGCGAACGGGACGCCGTCCACTCTCCTCCAGTTTATAGAGGGTACAGGACTGGTGAAAAGAGACATGAAGCTTCAGTACAAATGTTTAATAATCTACCATGATCATATTAGGATTATTAGCCCTCTACTACCTACTCCTGCACTCTGGGCTTCAGCAGACTGAGTTACAAAACAGTGTTTTAACTAAAGACTCCTACACCACAACATACTGTACGCCCTCTAGGTAATTTCTTAGATGTGCAGCCTAGCTTGAAACACATGAGTATTGGCAGAAAGTGGTGAAACACATGAAAAATATCCCACTGCCTTTCTAGTAATATTTTTCTTTTCGTGTGCGTGGTTAGCCTGACACAGTGTGCGCTTACTTTCCTAGAGCGAAGCACTCCAGTTTCACAGTGGATCCTTTGGCAACGTGGACAACCTCTGGAAACTGAACTTCAATCTTTGGCTCGTATTCCCCCATCACACCTGAGAGAGAAATGCAAATGAGCAAAACGGCGAGTGAAAAAAGCTGAAATACTTTCATACTACTCCGTGTTTGTCAAGTTAAACAGCTCCTTCGAAAGTTTTAAAAGCATTAGCTGTGGCTTGTGCTGTTGCCATACAATTATGGAAAACCTGATTCAAGTACAGAGCCTCTTTCGCTAAAAGCTGAAATATTTTTAACTCCCAAAACAATCTGAGTGCTGAAAACATGCCCTGCTCACAGCGCTGTCACGGAACGCTTTCCCATTGAAAATAATGAGAAAAACAGACCAAAATACAGCTCCCCAGTGGACGTGCAACCTATTGATGATGAATGGAAAAACAACTTTGAGAATTCATAGAAGGTTTGAGCTTTTACATCCAGATGAGATTTATCTTGTTGTACTGCTAACAGCTATGAACCAGAAAATGGGCCCATAAAATCCCCCTGGGTGCTGCCACTGTGTCTACAAAGCGTCCCATTCACTGTTGGCGGAGCAGCTCTGGTGGATTACTGCCGCCGTGCATGCTAAAAATCTCCGGATAGACGGGAGAATGGGAATATCGGCTCTCTGGCATTCCAGCTTCGGGAGAGACTTATTCATGTTCGTAAGTCAAGACTGGAGTATCTAAAAACATAGCGATAGCACATGCGAATTTTGTTTTTCCCCTTAAATCACATTAAGAGGAATTATATCAACGCACTTGTAATTGTGTGCGCTTTTCATTTCCCCTACCACCACCGATTCTCAGCCTGCGCTATTTTAAACCACTCTCATCCAACAGCGCACAACACAGTGTGTTTTTCCCCATCGCTGTAATTCAAAGCTGTATTGCACAAATGGCTCTTGAGATGGAGGAAACAGGCCAATTTCATCTGGTTGATTTGGTGAGGCATGTGTTATCAAGACGGTTCCCTGACTGACTGTGAAAGCTAATTCAGATCCTTATCACAACTGTCTCACGGCGGAATGTAACCACAGCCCCTATCACCCATGTTAAACCAGACAGGTGGAAGCGGGCGGGTAATTGTCTCATACCATAACCTTTTGTAGGGGGCACCTGTTTAATGTGCCCCCCACCCAACACCCCACCCGCCCCAGCGACTGTAATGTAAGAGCTGATTATTGATGCTTTGTTGCTAGACCGCTAGTCCCGGTTCCCCGGTAAAATAAAGATAGAATGAAAAAAAAAAGGAAGAGAGAAGGCGAGGAGGGGGGAGCGCTCCGGAGTCGCTTGGAAAAACGATTTCTCAAATCATGCCGCATATTCCCAGCTGTGTCTCCCTCGGAAAAAAACAGTGGAGTAAGAAATTTGCAGAATTCATTCCCCAAGGAAGGAACTCTCTTGCCCTACATCCATTCATACATATAGTAACATATTTTAATCCATTCATACATATAGTGACATATATTAATCCATTCATACATATAGTAACATATTTTAATCCAATCATACATATAGTGACATATATTAATCCATTCATACATATACTGACATATATTAATCCATTCATACATATACTGTCATATATTAATAGCATTAAATGATAGCAGAACAGTGACAGGCAAGTTGACTGTTTTTTAAACTTTATATTGCTAGTGTCAAATTTGTCTTTTATTTCAGATGCATAGCCTTAGGCTGTGAATTGAATGACTATAGCTAATTCTCCTCAAAGCTGCCTGATCCACTCTTATAATTTTTATTATGGACCCAGCCTGTGCAGCCTGTGGTCCCACAGGTTGCAGGCTGAGCCCTTTATTACTATAGCAGAACTAAACAATTGCATTTAAAAGTTAACTGGGGAAAAGCTGTGATTATGAGAACAATGTTTTGTGATATTCTTCATTACTGCCTGTGGCAATATTTGATGAGACACCATACTGAAACTATTTCTCTTGGTAGAGCAAATATTGTCTTTCATAGTCTTGAGAGGTAATAAAAACAACAACAACAACAATAATCATAATGATCATTGTTCTTATCAAAGTTACAAGTGCTGTTTGATAAAGGAACAATTTATTCATGTATTCACTATGCAGTGTGTTTTTATTGCACCAGATCAAATGTAATTAATTGGATGTCAAAAGGCCATACAAATAAAGCCATAAAAAACATTAACTTCATGTGTCTTCTGCTGCATTACATTAAATATGGTGAGGAACATCCTTCTGGGAAAAGACTACAATTACATTACGTGCCGACAATGACCTTTTCTCCAGAGTGCCTTGATAAGGCCAGCCTAGAGCATCAGATCCACATGCTAAAGGACATGCTGAAATTAGCAAAGGAAGAGCTAATTAAACTTTACATTTCATTTGTATTCCTTAAAACCACTTGTCCTACTTTCAATTACCAACAAAACAAGTTTGGCTTTTTTTTCATGGCCTTGAGCAGTCCAAGATTTCAGCATCCACTGTATCAAGGAGCCATTCAAAGCATAAATGAAAACAGAGGGAAAACATCACCCAAAAAAACATGACGAAATTGGCTAGGAATTGCACATGCACAAATAAAACTATAAGCAAATAACATGCACATTCAAGATGCTTTGAAGTTGCGTCACAAATCTGGCAGCCAATCTGGAGCCATCATGGAGGTGCGGAGAACTGTACACATAGCCTATCACAGCCCGGCTAGAAAGACAGAGATATTAATATAAAAAGACTGTTGTGGTGTGGCCGTAGGTCAAGTCAGTTATGTTTTAAGTAAAAGTGAATATTCTGACAAGGCAGATTTGTTTCTAAATTTAGCTAACTGTCTTGTCTTTAGCCCTATAGTCAACTCCAAAACACTGGGAGTTGCAGCAGGTTTCTTACCTGAACAGTGTTTTTTTTTTAGCTTTGGTAGCTGGATAACTAGAATAAAGAATAAAGAAATAGTTTCTTTATCAGTGTTTCATCAGGGAAGCGCTGATGAAGGCTTTACGTACAATAAACTTTTGTAATTCATTTGGTTGTGCGGACTTCCCTCCTTTTTTAGCTAGCTAGCCAGCAGACTACTAAGCAACTAGTGTTAATGTTAGCATGTTAGATTTTTCTAGCTACATTAGCTAGTGTGCAAATCATAAATGTTTACAACCGCACTGGTTAACTGACCAGATACTGCAAAATGGATCAGTGTTGAAATGATCAGTTCCCAGTCAAAAATAGCAAAGAGATGAAACAGGTCTATTTAATTCTGTTGAGATGGCCAAGCTGTACGTTTAGAAATAGAATCAGCTGTTCACAGGCACCGCTGCCAAAGAGCTGAGGACTTCCAATATGGCCGCCAGAGTCTGTGTTATGTCAGCTGAAAGCCTGATACAGCACTGAGTATTTTGTGAGTGCGATGCAGCTCACCATCACTGCGTAGCACTAGTGGAGTGGGTGGGCCCTGGACCCGGGTCTTGGTGACTGTGTTGGTCACCACGCAGGTGTAGTTGCCCACATCAGAGGGCTCCACTTTGGCGATGTACAGATTCCCCGTCTCCTGGGAGATAAAGCGGCGAGTATCCTGCTTCACAAAGGTGGGGTACTCATTAAAAATCCAGGAAAACATCAGATCTGTGGAAAAAAGAAGAGAAGAGAAGAAGTTTGAGTACATGGGGGGGGGGGGGGGGCGTGGAGCGGGGCGGGGGGGGGAAGGGGGAGGCATTTGTGTTGGAGGGAGTTGCGGGGAGAGCT
>OMOV01041959.1:4201-17427 GCA_900312565.1 Beryx splendens | reverse complement strand
TAAATCCTCTTCCTGTCAGGCATGGTGCTTGACAGGGAGAGGATTTATTCAATATAATAAGGCAACTGGATAACAGTGCACAGCCAGGCTACTGTCAGCAAGAGACCCTTGATGTTTAATATTTGGTGGAGCATGACTACATTTGACAAAGCTGGCACTTTCTTCTCCGGCTGTGCTAAGGCAGTTTACTAGGACAGTGTTCATCTCTTCAGAATGGATTTACAATCATTAGTCATATTATAAACTCCACTGCTTTCATTGTATGATTTGTCCTCTTGCCGTACTCATTACATGGACCAGAGGCGTTTTGGGGATGGGGCGTTATCTGTAAGGGTGAGAAATTCAATTCGGGACCTAAGAGCAACATTTGTTTCATAAACGCCCAATGAAGGCTGACATCAGAGTAGCTGCTGTCCCGGAATTATGAATGTGGTGCAATCTGCAGCTCATGTAAAGTCTTGCTAACCTAACATATTCTCAACGCCATTTGTATTTTACCCACATAGAGAAGTAATAATATACATTTAAATATCAAATGACACCAAAAGAAGAAACATTGACAAACTGCCAGGTGTAATATAGGGAGGACTTGCACTGCTGGTTAAATAGACTGAAGGGATCTTACTAACATATACAAGAAATAATGAAACTGCCTCTTCCTTCTGGTGAGCTACGGCAAGTTAAGGCAGGGAGCTGCTGTGTTGCAACATAACTTTCCTATTTTCTTGTGATGTTTTAAATCATCCATTTTTCAAATGTGGTGGGGGTTTTTATAATCGATTTAAAATGCAGCTCGGGGCGCCCCGGTGGCTCACTGAGTAGAACGCATACCATTTAAGGCTCAGTCCTTCCCGCAGCGACCCCGGTTCGAATCCGGCCCGCGGTCATTTGCTGCATGTCCTCCCCTCTTCTCTCTCCCATACCTTCCTGTCTCGCACTGTCTCACTCTCAATAAAGCATAAAATGCCAAAAATACATCTTTAAAAAAACAATGCAGCTCAGTTATTTCCTGGTGTTTACAAGCAAAGCGTTCTAAAGTGACACTTGAACACTCATGTTTTAGTGTCACTGTTCTGCTTGAATAAAGAATTCACTTTCGAGAGTAAAAATGTCTCCTACCCGGCAAAGCCACGTGACTCGAACACAGGTGGCACTCGATTCAGATTCCAGATTGATTCCTCCAAGCCCTCTGTCAGAGTGACTCTTCTGGCGTATCGGCTGTATTTGATAGTGAGCGGTAGAGAGACAGGACTGGGAGGGGAAACCTCATGATGTAACTGGTACACGGTATGAACCTTGGGCCGCTGCGCTTTGCCTGCGTTCAAGTTTTAAAATACCACTCCTCAAACAAGAGCACATCACAGAACAGCGGTCACCCCGGAGCGACTCATCATGAACTCTATATCCTGACGAAGTGGAATACAGAAGAATAGAGTATTTCCACGACTAATAAAAAATGTGGTGCAGTCAACAGTGTCACACAAATCTGCAGTAAGTGGCCTAGCTGTGGACTGGCTATTCATCCAAAACAAGGCCATTTCCCAAATTACCAGAGGAAAGGTTGAATGTCTCGGCCCTTGACTCTGGCCTTGTCGAGTGCCGGAGACTTCATCCTGGGTTTAGAGCACAAGAAGTGGCACTTAGCACATCTCCACCGAAGTTCTGGGCTAGGACAGCTCGCTCCAAAATGCAAATTACTTGCAGAGGTCAAGAGGAACTTATCAGTGTTGACTTTTTCCAAAATACAAGTGCATCAAAAAAAACAACAAAGCATTACAGAGGGGTTATTTGTCAGCTGGGTTGGAACTTCAACATCGTTTTCACTGTATATTTTCAGTCTGCGCATGATGTTGCTCTTTGTCCTGTTGCTAATATAATTTCTCCCGAGGGACAGATATAATGTGCAGCAATTTGATTTGTTGCTTAATATGCCTCATCACCAGAAGTAGCTTTGGTTAATCCAGGGATTTGTGTTTGGTTTTATTATTCTATTTAGGGATTAGATAACATCCCATAATACATCGGTCTGATATCTGCTCCCTCGAGCGTTAGAATGAACACGGTTTATTTGATCACTGTCTCTTTCCTCATTTCCGATCTCACAGAATGTGTCTGAAGTAAAGCTAGAGCAATGTCTTTCAGTGGAAGTGAGGGGAGATTATTTCTGCTCTTTCAGGAGATTCTGCTCAAGTCAACAGCGCTGCAGTCGCTCCCCGGATTCATCCTCCTCGCATCTGAATAGCTGCCAAACGTGGATGAGAAGATGTGTTTGTTTCAAGGCGATGAAACGTCTGAGCAGATCTCATCTGAAGCAAAGCCGGATGAAGGTTAGTTGCCGCACATTAGCAGCCACATCACAGTTAAGACTTACAAAGTGGAGGAAGATGTTTTAGGTCTTAGGATCTGCCACCACTGTGCCACACCATCAGATCAGAACAGATTTTTGAGTGTATTTAAATTGTAAGTATTTGACATTTCAGAGTTAAGGACGAGCTTGTAAAACAACCTATGCACATTCAAAAGACTTCAAGTAGTAAACTATTTTGTTTCATTTTAAATTCCTTAGTGGCACATATTTGTACAAACTGCAGTTAGGGAGCCAGTTTATTTCTTTTCTTTAGAAACTCTACAAGGACACTGAAAAAAGCCACCCGCAAGTGTGACTTACATCTATTATTATTATATTATTGGTTAATAGTCCACTTCAGGGTCTACTCTACACCCCAAAATCCCATTGTGATGTATTAAATAAGCTTGATGTTTGCTCTGCTAGCAATAAAGGCAGAACAAGAACAAGTTTAACATGAGGAGATTAATCTCACTAGCTACAGCCTGAAGATTATATGAGCCATATAGAAAACAGATTCACCATTTTTGCCTCAGCCTGCTGTGCCACCAGAGCATCCAGAAAAATACTGTTGTGCAATTTCAGCAATTTCAGCTCCCCATGAGCATGGCTGCATTACTTTGAAAGGGAAGGGACAAAGTAAACACGACATTTAAATAAATTGTACTGAAAGATTGCCTTACTTTCCACAAGCGAAATTAAGAGTATATATGTTGTTGTAACAACTAGCAAGATTGATACAGGAAACTAAAATATATTTATTATTTCTTAGGAGAGTTTCTACGAGTAAGAACCCTAATCAACATTTGGTTTCATTTCCTCTTTATCCTTGTATTCAGCTAAAGCCACATTATGGTATGTGAATTGTCACAAATCAGTGATTATCAACCTTTTTCATATCAAGGACCCTAATTTAATCCATGTTAGAACCACAGATTTTGTCTCTCGGACCCAAATCTGAGAGTATTTTTAGTGTCAGAAATGATTTTGTCAAGAATTCTGTGACTATCTGTATTGCAGGCAGAGAGATAACAGTGAAAATATGATTGAAACAGTCATCCTATACGTTCTCTAATTAAGTTCTCGTAAATAACATAATGGTGAAGTTTAACAATTCATAATTTTGCTGCGGACCCCCTGGGACCCTCTCAAGGACCGCTGGTGGTCCCCGGACCCCACATTGAAAACCACTGATGCACACAGAAATCCTTTGCTGAAAAGCATATGATAGATGTACTGAGGAAGGGGACAGGAGCTAGGAGTATTCACAATATTCAGTTTGCACTGAACTCTGTTGGCATGAGCAGTGTGGGTTAAGAACCTTTACCTGTTCATTAATAATTTGACTGATATTTAGGGTTAGTATTGGTATTGGATGGTATGATTTGTATAAGATGAACCAAATGGCTAATGACTTAACAAATCACACCTTGTCTTGACCTGCTTAGTCCTTGTCAGTGTCAGGGGGCTGCAGCCGGTCGGTGAGGCAGGGAGAGACCTGGACGGGTCGCCAGGCCTTCACAGAGCTAACAGAGAGAGACACTCGCATTCATTCATGCCTACGGGCAACTTAAGAGTCTCCAGTCCACCTGGCGGCATGTCCCTGGACCGTGGGAGGAAACTCACTCAAACAGGGAGAACATGCAAACCCCACACAGAATCGATCCCTTGTTCTTGCTCCGAGGCGATGGTGCTGAGCCGCCCTGCTGTGACTTCATGTATAAAGAGCAGTTTAACAGGAAAAGTGAATCACTGCAAATAGGCGGTATCAGAGAAGCCGACGTGCCATTAGTGATCGCACCTGTGTCCTTCCTGCAAGAGTTTTCCGGTTGAGCGCGAACCCCTCGCTAAATGAATTAAGCATCACTCCATGAGCCTAAAACTAGAGATCCATGAATGTCCATTACCGGTCTCCTGATGACATCACTTTGCATTGATTGTAACACCAGATGGGAGCATCAATTACATCAGCATTTTGTCCAATTCATGTAGCAGTTCTTACCATGATGCAGAGTTTATGGGGGGAAAAGTTTCTTAGTGGGGAAAAAACCTGTCCAAACAATACATTTATCATCAAGTCCTCTCTCCTAAGACAAAATTAGCTGTTGCGATGTGTTGACAATCCTGTTGATTGTAAAATTGGAGGCAAACGTCCCGCAGCTGTATGTAAACTCATCATTACTCCTTTGGGCTTTGTCTCATTAACCTGACAGATGCGTGAGCCACCGCTCATGTGATTAGCTTCACGCACAAACTCCTGACTCTGTGTAAGCTTCACCTGCAGCCATGCTGTCACATCCTATTAGACGTTATGTTGGACACAACCTCTGAAAGAGGAATGTTAGCCGTGTTAAAAAACATCGCTGCCGCTGCTGCCTGCCTTGGTAAACAAGTTTTAATCGCTGCAACACACATGCAAGAAGGTTTCACCCAAGGAAACAGTGGACTGTGTTAGATCTCAATATATCATTTGGCTGACTGAAGAGAGGTATAGTATTTTATTGCAAGGGAACTTACATTTCCATTCTTGTTCTCATTTTGAAAAGCTATAATTTTCCCTTGTTCACTCTTTTCAATATAATGTTTGAGCGCTGAAGAGTGGATTTAATGAGAGTGCATTGCTGCATATCCACACTTGACCTGAAAGTAGCTGCATCTCCTGTGGCTGCATTTATCCCTCCCTGTGTCTACATTTACTCTCCATACCTTCACATTGCTTGCATGGGCGTTGAGGCTGGATTGCGTCCAGACTGTGGCACTGTGATCACTGCGTGATCAACGCGAGCAAAACCCAGTTTCCGTTCATCCAGGTCTGTCACTTAATGTGACGATAAAAGTCACATTGAAACAACATGTGTAAGCATAGCCAAAGATGCCAAATTAAATATTGACCAATAACATACACAGTTCATTCCCATTTTAAACACTGTTTGGTGTCAAATTGATTGTAAATATCAAATACAAACAGAAACAATTTGTAGAGGCGTCTGTGGAGGGTCTAGGTCTTGTTAATTTAGGTTTTTCACTTGTGTGTGGCACATATAGATAGATTAATTCTCCCATTTCAGATGATGACTCATCTTATAGCCAATTATGATTTAGTTAAGATACCCAGGGACAGCGGCTGGAATGTGTTGCCACTGAGTGACCGGGGCTGCTCTACAGAAAAAGTCCTCTCCCTTCCTCTAGCTAGCAGTTAAGTGGATTCTGTCACACATATTAAAAACAAATCTGCAGCAGAGTGTGACACATCAAAGGGGAAATGGAAACCAAACCCCCTTGTTAATGGAGGGAATTGTGGAAGCTGGGAGTGTAGGGTGTTAGTGGGACATAATGGCACTGACAATCAACCAGCTGAGTGGCTGTCCTTTCTTCCTGCAGGGGGTGTGGCGAGACGGCGCGGCGGCGCTTGTTGATGCCTGGCGAGCTGACACAGAGTTAGCACTGCCAACAGAACAGAGCGGAGATCAGAATCAGAGAGATGGGAGAGCGAGGAGCCACAGTTAAGAGCAATACCTTGGATTTCCCCTTTGACACTGAGAGATTGATGAGCCGCAGCTCAGAGCAATCCACCAGATTGCCCCGTTGACATTGATAGAGAAAAAAGAGAGGGGATTTTATTTTCAATGCTGATGCTCTGAAGGCTAGGCTACATCACGGTAGCTTCAGGCCAGAAAGGCTGTGAAAATGCAACATGTTTCATTATCATTCCCACTTAAGATGAGGAAAGTGAACGCGCTCCAGTCATATTTTCTTGCCCAAAAATTGCTACTGGTCGTGGCTTGTGCAGCAGAGTAAACAGTAACAGTGCAGCAGCTTTAATTTCAGTTGTCTCTGTTAACTCATGAGTTTATGAGTAACTCTGGCGCTTTATAGTCATTTCTGAGTCTGAATTGGGAGAAATTTTATATTGGGACCATAAAGATGCAGCAGAAGCTCAACTTTTTCAGTGCAGAAACTGAGAGGAAGAATGCCTCAAAAATAAATATCAATATTCGCTGAAATGCATTCGTTTCCAAACCTTCATTGAGTCTGTGCATCAAAAAACATTGAATTTTATTATCGTGAGAGCAAGCAGTTCTTTTTGGCCTTTGAGTTCACGTATAATATTTGCTATATTAAATCACATCTGTCAATGTGCATTCATTAAAAAATAAATCATCTTAGAAATGGAACTATCTGTTGGAGATGGAGAGGAGGAAAAACAGGGAGCACACCTCTCTCACTCAGCTGCATTGGTTAATCTCTTTCTTGTGGTTCATAGCTTCTGCACCCCTCGGGGAATTGGGGTTTTTCACTACTGACATGCATTTTTCATCTTCACAGGGTCTCCAGCAGCACTCACTATAGAGAATTGCAATGAGGAGCTTCCATAGCTCAAGAAAAGCCTGCCCCATGCAGTTTTCCCAAACCCCATAATTGTCTGCAGTTTGATGTCTTAGCTGTGGTAAGCCAGATACACATGTAGGCTACAGACTGGAGCCCGTGACTTAAGAGCGTACTGTAAAAAGACTGCCTTCTGCTGTTAGAACCACATCAAAGTGGCCCTGGAACATAATGTCTCAACATCTCACAGGCCTTAGACGGTATATACACAGACTGATGAATACATATTTATTCTCTATTTGCATGTTTCATATATGATTGCCCTTGAACAACAGAATGCCATATACTGTATATGAACATGGCCCAAAGGAAGCACTGCATCTTTTGTACGGGACAAAGCATCAAAAGAGCAAAACGTGTCCTTCCTTTTCTGTTCAGCACAGTTTGTATCAAGTCAAATGATTACGTTTACATTCAAGACATTTTCCCTTTCAAAGCCTGTTCGCATTTTGATGCTGTGCCATTCAGGCGTCATGACGGGAAAGGCACGGCAGAAGCCAAGGTCTGAGAAAGTGTTAATTAGAAAATGCCAAAGTGCCTGTTTGCAGTTGTTGCATAGTTGCCTTTTCTTCAATCCAGAACCTGATGTGGACTATTTTCGCTTGAGACAAAGAGCTAATACCGCCCCACGGGCTGCCACGCTGATAAGGTGAGGTCAATGTAAGCTCGTAATCGACTTCCGCGGCTTATTGCAGCAACCCTTTGGGTGTTTGAGCAAAGAAACAAAGCACAGTGAAGGAATAATCCAGTAATATCTCAACTGTGGCTGCTGAGTGCTACTGCTGTCACAATTTTTCTGAAGGATTCTTAACACTTATATCAAAGGTAGATTTACAGCATAATGTCATCTTCATTATTTCTAGAGTGCACTCTGTAGAAATAAAAATAAAAAATCTACATAGCGGGTGTTGGCATCATTGGTGTTGAGCCTCCTACAGTAGGTGCCACTATGAATTATCAGCTGAGTGAGTAGAACCTAACATGTGCTGTGAAGTGACCGCTGAGCTGCAGCCATCCTCTTATCGCATGTGCTCATCCATCAAATGCAGCACAGCTGACAGAGATGAACTCTTTGGGAAACAGTTTGAGCGATAACTGATTATCCATATTGACACCTTGCTGCTAGTGTGACAGCATTAGTTAGACCCACTTCTGTTGCCATATAGTACGTTAGTGCACAGTTCCCATTAGCTGTTGACTGTAAATCAGAGTGAAAGGCACTGGCTGCACATTCTCTGAAAAGATGTGACATGGCTTTGACCAATTTCACTTGTTTGGCTGTAAAGTATTGCGCAGTTTTGTTTCAGAAGCTCCTCCACAGAGACAAAACGATGCAAACATGACCTTGACAATCAGCTGCTGAATCAATAGCTGGCTGTTTTCACGCGGGCTAGACGGATGACCCTGCCCTCTGAGCAATTTGCTGTAGGTAGTTTTGTCATTCAGATTGAATCCAACAATCACACATGTTGCCCTCAGCTGAGAAAGGAAATAAAATATAGGCAAAACAAAACTGCCTCATTGCGGACATCCCTGAATCTTGACAGCTACATTACGGTCTCGCCTGTCAGAGGCATTTATCTGACATGACATCCAACACTGCAAATCACACAGAACCAACAGCAGAACAGAGCTGCGAAACAGACCGATCCCTGCGGTGCCTTTGTCTTCTACAGCAACTCCTAGATGTGGTTCTTAAGTAGATCCGTGTTTGGCTTTTCACTGCGGGATAATTCTGAAAAAAATTCCCGAATTTAGTTTATATGGTGGAGCGGGATGAGAAACGATCAATGGGTTGTACTGAAGCTGTAATAGGCAGTAGTGCATGAGATGTCAACAGCATACAGAATGTGAGAGGCTCCATAATAGTAAACAACTGGAGTGGGTAGTGAAGCTCATTTCCCCCCTTGGCATGGTGCGTTGTTGTGTCAGTCAAGTCATGTCACATTTGATTTAAAAAAAGGAATACAGATGAAACAAGAGAGGATAAAAACATCACACTTTAAAAATATGAGCCATGCACAGGTTGACAATCACATTTTTATGAGACTAGAGCTTGTGGTTCTCTTGAGCTTGGAGTTTAGAGATTCGCATGAAACTCAGAAAGATTGTTGCAGTTTCCTATATTGGAAATAAAAGCGCAGCAGGTTTTTTTAAAATTATAGATGGTGGTCAGCACATGCACGCTGCATAATCTTTCACAGACTGTAGCTACTGTTTTTTGTTGCGCTCGTATAAACCACTTCAGCAGAGGACAGACTGCCTGCATATGGGTTCATCGTTACAGCAGAGTAAGGAACAGCCCGTTGTGTTCTGTGATAGACTGACTGTCATAAGTCAGAGGTAGTGACAATGAAGCAAAGACATACTGAGTGCACTGAATGCATTGGACTTTACATCATTCAGATTATTCATAAGTAGATGGGAGAGTATCAACAGAGAGTGAGTCACTATCTCAACTTGTTATTGAATCAAATGTTAAAGTGATGCTCTCGAATACTGCTGGTGTGGTGCTGGGTCATTTCATTTCCTTCAACATTTTTATCTGCTTTAGAGACATACTTGTAATAAAATACGCAACAGTCACGGAAAAGAAATGTAGAAATGACCTTCGCAGCACGAGGGGATCAAATAAGCAGACTATCCTGTGGCCAGATGGTGTTAACTAGCGCCTGTGTTGACCCGCTGTGTGAGCTGAGAGGCGAGGGTTGAAGCAGGCGCTGCCATGATGAATCATGCAACTAGTTATGTTTCAGTGAGACGAAAACCAAGCCAGACAATCGCTGTCAGCTGTGGGTTCAATAAATCAAATACAGTGTATGGAGTTTTGTGCTGTGATTAACATGTTTTAGGGGTTTGCATCTCTAATTCATAACAGGCTTCTAACATGATTCGTGACACATTTGTGAATGAGCAATCAGCAGCTTCAGTACACATTAAGGTAAAAGTAAATGTTTAATGATTACATAGTGGATTTCAAAATAAAGGCGCCCAGTCTCAATACCATTAAAGACGTGTGTTCACTCTATAGCTCATATTTAAAAACCATTCCAATCCTCCAGCGGGTAAAAAGGCTGTTGAGAGCCCCTGATATACAAATGTGTCAGCAGCAGACCTGCCTCCTCCAGCTCATTCCTGCAGCTATCCCACCTGCGTACAAAATCTGGTCAACATACATATTCAATCAGTCATTACACAGCTTGCGATTCAAGGTAATATAGACAGAAAATTGCGGAGGTAGCAAGTAAAGTGCTTACTCTGTCCTTAAAAAACACATCTCATAATCCAAAAGGAGACAAAGCTTCAGCAACACCATAAATATATAAAAAATGGAATTGAATACATGTTTTATTCTAAATTCTGATTAACAGAATTGTTATCGAAGACTGACATTGTGAGAAATAAAAATGTTTCTGCATTTTCAAGCTTTTAACTTTAAAAAAAAAAATGTTTCTATTATTTGTCAGCTAATTTTTCATTTGCGAATACAGCTCTTAAAAAATCCATACAAGCCTGCAATTGATACACAAAGAAAAAAATTGGGACTCGGCCTTCAAATTGGAAGCATTTTGATGCCCCAAATGTAATTGTACATGTGCTCATCAATGGAGGGGACAATTATTCATCAGTAGTCAGGGTGTTTGAGGGATTTTTAGTTCTTTGTTCATACAGTATGTAAGCATTTAATTGATTATTATATAAATGTGGAGTGAAGATAGTTTCAGTTTTGTTTGTCCATGAATGTGTCATGAAGCATGTCATGTGCCTGTTATGAATGTGCTTTGTAGTGACATTACTACTTCCAAACTACACAAATGTAAAACCGTCCTCAGTTAATAATGGCTACTGTACCTTGTAGTTTATGTTTGGCCTGACAGATTGGGCAGAGTACAAACCAATATTTATGAACAGGAGCGACTCTCTCTCACAGGGCAGAAAGCCATGTCTCTAACTTGCCATATAAATAGACAAAACCTGCAGCAGATCCAGTGAGTTCATTCACATGCACATTAGTATTCCCATATTCTATCCTGTTTAAGATATTATCCTAAATGAGAAAGATACAGTAGCTAGGATATACCTTTATTAGCCAGGATACTTACTGGAGCATATTGTACACATCCTGTTTACTGTTGGTTTGCATGGATTGCATTAGCTCAGTTGCCATGGTAATAGGCCTAATATTCTGTATTCATTATTTCTTGTAACTAGCTTTGAGAAAGGCGTGTTCAAGTTCACATCTTTAGCCTGAAATGTCAAAAATGATAGGAATAATGGATGTGAATTGTGTTTTAGGGTGGAGTTTTACATTTTTTGGAGACTTACATTTTGAAATACGTGATGTAATGTTCTACAGATGTGTAATGAAGCTGTTAATTTATGAATGTATACTGTATTTTCAGGCTGTTGAATGTACTATGAGCTGTAAACCCCTTTTCCAAGAGATGTTACTGAAATGTGTGGGAAAATCTGTAAAGAGCTTTTGTTTACTAGATGCAACTGACTTGATCAGTGGAAAATAATAGGTCCAATCCACTTGCTGCTTACTTTCCTCACACACACAGTGCACCATATGTCAAAGCTCATCAGCTCTCCAGAAATAGCTCTAATGAGCTGGAGGGTTTTGTGTGGAAGACAGCTAAAATCAGATATGGTACATTCAGTCTACGGTAAAGCACACAGAATCGTTGAGTTTGCAGCTCAACCTGTAAAGCCTCACTTTCTGTCACCTGGCTTAGATCCCACCCTGCTGTCGCAAGGGGAGCAACATGAAAATCATCAAAAGGCGTCGAGGAGTCTGACTCTGCACATCACTTCATCACTTCAAGTGTTGTATTGGTGAAGAACCAATTTTGTTTTTTTTTACTTGGGTGATTATAGGGCCTCATTTCCATGCTGGCTCATCAAGCAGCTGTCTCAACAGAGCTGAGTTTGCTCAGGTACTCGTCTCTGGCTGGGGGAACTGCTGCGTGTTGGAATTATTACCATGCGCTGTTTTGCATCATTGAACATTTTTGGTTACACGCCTGTTTCCTGACCCACTTTGGCTCCTTTGTATTTCCAATATTTAGATCAAGTGATGTCAAGGTAAATGGTACGCTATCCAACAGAGTGTCATTGAACAAATGAATTAAACAAAGGCCTAAATTATGGATGAGTGTCTCGATGAGATGTGCGTATGACAGCTACAGAGTTGGGCGGATTCCTGAATTCCCTTTCCATCCTGAAAGATAAGGAAAGGGATGAGCTTACGCATCAAAACCGATCCCATCGCTTTGTAAATCAAATGTGATTTTGCTGCTGGCATTCCTTAACCGTTAATATTCTTTGGGGCAGTGAAACATATTCAGAAAGGAGACGTTCATCTAAACATTTATCTGCCATTTGGAAAACAGACATTGAGATGCTTGTGTTGCTGGTGTTAATCTCAAGTGTTAATCAGTGCATATCGCATGTATAGCTGCAGAGAGCGGCATCAGAAAACGGCATGAGATATGAGCTCAGTCACAGCTCATATCTCATGCCGTTCTCTGAGGGTAGTGAAGTATATTCAGGTGGCAGTGACGGGCTATGACATCCGGCCTGCATGCCAGCAGCAGGCCCGACTTGCCTAATGAACTAACATGTTCGTGTTGGCAGCACTAAGTGAACCATTTATTAGCAAGTTTGGAGCTCACACAGGGCACACTGTATTTGGTAATGACAGCAGCCGCCAGATGACAACACCTCTCAGCGTGGGTGAAATCTAGTGCTGTCTTGCAGTGACGTTCTCATATATTTTCAACATAAGGTGCTTTTTACTTTGGGTTATGCAAAATGCAAAAATATGATTGTGCAAGAACCATCCAAAAGTGAGTTAAAGTGGTTTGTTGTTGTATTATCCAGCCCAGAGGTGGGCAACCGAGTGCCATGGAGGGCGGAGTGTCTGCGGGTTTTCATTATAAACCAAACACTACACCAGCTGGTTTCAGTGATTAGTTCCTCCTCTCTGGTTAGAGGTGTGTTGATCAGTGAAATCAGCTAGCATAGTGTTTAGGAATGAAAACCTCCATGGCAGACAATTGCCTACCTCTTGGTTGGATAACAAGAAACCAATTTCACGTTCCAAAAAAAGGACATACAACACCGGCATTCTTTGACAAAAGTTTTATTGTCCGTATCAGGAGTCAGATTTTTGTCGGTTTGCCTGCATTCATAAGAACCGCCTGCAACAAAAGGGAAGAAGAGAAAATTCATTGAGAATATCCATCCTCTACAATGCTAGAGTCATTCTTGTGACAGTGGAGTGGCAATAGAGTCCTCTTCCTTGCAAATTGATTCTGAGGATGTATGACAAATGACACTTGTGTCCTTGGTGTGTATAGTGCTTTGTGTAGCCAGCGAGCCTCTAAGCCCCGAGTCCTGACATCCTGGCTGGGTGTGTAACAACTGCAGTAACTCCCCCAGATGCACTGCCTGTCTCCTCATGAAACCCCCAGTTATTATCTGTCAC
>OMOV01041934.1:2664-16627 GCA_900312565.1 Beryx splendens | reverse complement strand
CTACTGCGTCCCACTCCTAACCCGCGGCGGTCCCTGCAGGAGAGCATGGAGAACCGAATGGAGAAACAGCGTTACCGGCTTTCCCTTAAAAGGGACTTTGTTTCACAAAATTTGAGAGAAGACAATGTGACCACATACTAAAGAAAAACCTCAGTCCTAGTGTGCATGCCTTGCCATTCCATCACATCGGTATGTTTTTCTTTAGTATGTGGTCACATTGTCTTCTCTCAAATTTTGTGAAACAAAGTCCCTTTTAAGGGAAAGCCGGTAAGGCTGTTTCTCCATTCGGTTCTCCATGGTCTCCTGCAGGGACAGCAGCTGGTTATGCATTGGAAGCGCTGATGGCTTGTACCTGGTTGACCTGGCTACCTCCGAACTCCTAACTGCACTACATTTTAAAGGTATGCTGCTGGCGGCGCTGCTGCTCCCGCTGCTGCTGCCGTGATAGGTTTGCACATGTTTGCCCGACCAAGGCACCATCATTCCACCATCAGCAGAAATTCTATCAGCTCAGTATTTCTTTTGTTTTTTTCTCCAGGAAGCAGTGTTATTGAATTTAAACTCCATGGGGAATTTATTGCTCCTTTTCTTTCTCGCATTCTTCTCTGCTTTGACGTAGCTGAGTACTCTAGTGTAGTAGCACAATTTATTTTGTCTGAGGAAGGCAACATGACTTCCTGCAGAAGGCAGTAGAATACGATACGTCTTAAGCATTCTGGTTGTCGGCTTGATGCCAGAAAAGAAGTAGTGTAAGTTTGCAGGAGAAGATATGGCCTCTAGTCCTTACCCTTAAGCAGATTCCGGTTCACTTAATGTTAGGCCTGTCTGATGGTAACTGCATGCCACTGTAGTACTGTGACAGCAAAGCCCACCTAAAGATTCTGAAATATCAAAGTATCATACTGTAGATGCCTTAAGTACTGATCAGGTAAAAAAAAAGGCACCTCATTTTTATGTTAATGCTGTATGGAAAAAGATGCATCTCAACATTTAAGAATATAATGGCAATAAGATAAACTACCAAGAGATGTGGTTGTCTTGCCATTTTGCATTCTTTGGATCTGATGTCATGCAATAAGGCCCTTTGTGCTTTGTCCAGTGATACTACTTTTTTATTGTGACACCTAGGATCCAGTGTATTAGGGAGCATGCCCCTACAGTCAGTAGAATAAGACCTGCATGTCCCAAGAGGAACACTGTCCATTTAATTCTATAGACAGAGTTGGTTCACAAGTTAATCACTCAGATGCTGATTCTCTTTTATTTACAATCATATTCAAAGTGTCACAGTATGTGTGAATGTGTTGGCTTACATTAGTTTTCCATATAGCATGAAATGTTAATTTGAGTATGGTACAGCTGCTGATACATGGTCATGAACTGGAAACAGGATGCGGCCTAATCCATGGTTGATGTTCATTCCTCTAGATTACCCCAGCCTGAGCATCACAGTGGCTGGGTCATGGTCCATCTCTCCAGCGTGGAATAACAGCGTGAGTAACTCCTGTAGTATCTTGATAAACTGGAGTCATATGCCGCAGTTAAACATGTCTTTGTGACTTTTATCATCTGTCACGCCAGGGTGCATTAAGTGGGCGGGTCTGAACATTCCCAGATCGGATTTTGCTCACGTTATGATCCGTTTAGCCAGACCACATGCCGAGCAACGTTCAAACCTGGCCAGTTCATGCATCCTGGCATTATGGGATGATAAAAGTCGTACGAAAAGCCAAGTGTAACAATGGCAGTTGTGATGGCATCCTCTTGACCATACAGTACAGTTAACCACTGAAAACTAGCACCTATTAAGTAATAGAATCTATGTGGAATTTAGCTTTTGTTTCCTATACTAATTTTGAACGTCTTGAGGTACACATGTACTGAAACTTTGGTATTTTTATAATGCTGCAATTAGCAGTTTATGGTTTCACAAGGCTAGGATTATGTGAAATATAAAATTTTTTACAAGATTTGACTACGGTTTGCATCCTGAAGGAAAGTGATTTTTTTTTTTCTGTTCCTACAGAGACGCAATTATGTGTTACAGTGCAAAGTAAAAGCATCACCCCTTGACTTGCCTTTGTCTCTTTCCTCCCCAACATTATTTTTCAGTCCACGCTTTTCATGTCCGTTTTTGGACTCATTCCATTGTTTTGCCTATATTTCTGTTATTCGCTACGACTCTTAATTCATTCTCAAATTCCTTGTCACACAGATGGTGTTTTTAGTGAGCTCACTGTTTACTCCATGTGTGGTCCTGTTGGAGGTAAGCCCGTGTGCTCTCCTGGGGAGAACCGGGGCTGGAGGTGAAGGCCTTTCGGTGATCCCAAGGTAACCCTCAAGTTAAAGGCAAATATTTGGTGATACTGTGTTGAGCCCCCAGAGGAGAAATTTGTCTTTTTGCCTGGTCCATTCCACGGGGGGAGGTCAGCGTGCAGAATCAAAGCCCTGGAGCTGGTAGGAATTCAGCCTTGCTCAAGGACACTTCGGTGTGGCGGATGCTTGCTGTTGCAGGGGAACTCTCCCTAAATAGTATGCAGCTCTGCTACCCAGATTGTAAATATTACTTGATCTAGGAATTCACATTTCATTCTTATGGCCTACAATAGTCCATTCGGTGTCATAAATTTGAAAAACTCTCTACCAACAATAAATGCCTCTCTGTAGCCTATGATTTTATATCTGCTCACAGCCTGGAACTGCTGTATCGATGATGAATGACTGTTACTTTGTGGACATTTATGTCTTGTCTGAGCTTTTAAATCCTAATCATTTTTGAGTAAGATGGTGCTGTCAGCTCCAGGTCATGTGCCCCTTTCTCCAGAAAATCATCTTCCACAGTGACATTTTCTATCCTTTCCTATTTATTGTCAAGAGGTCTGTGTCAGTGTGACGTTCTCTAAACTCATGCTTCTGGTTTCTAGTGTCTGGTCTGCAACTTAGGGGCCAAAACATAATCATGTCAACTTGTTAAAACTTGCAAAAACAGCACAATCGTGGCCCTTTCTTACTCTCACTCACACACTGGGCACCTGACTGACATCCAGCATGAGGGCATATGGGTGTAGTCTACTTTACAGCTGGCTTTGTGCCTGCAACCTCCTCCGACTCTGACGTTTCCATATTAACTTGGCTTATTATAAACATTCTTGCCATCTGGTTTTTCATGAGTCAACAATATCATAGTGCTGAGAATGAGAGGGACTAATAATCCATAACTATGGAAAATGCTGTGCCCCTTCATTTCCAGTAACTCTTTCCCCCCCTCTCCCCCCTCCCTTATTTTCAGTTCTCCTCCACTGCTGGAATCTCCTCTGAATGCTGAGCTAAAAAAGAAGGAGCCCAACTGTCCTAAAAAGAAAGGTCAGCATCCCTGTCGTCATTTGAACACCCACTCACCTCTCACTGCTCATGCACATAAAATACAAAGTGAACTACTGCTGTTTGATGAGCTTGGGTTTTAAAAGTATGACCCATTTTATAGTTCACTTCATGACTGGCATGTTGTCTGCTTTGCTTGGCTACAAGTTGATTCTCTTAAATTGTACTTTTATGGAAGATTTACAGAAGATCTGTTTGGCTATCACTGGCGCTACCGAGAACCTTCTCATTATCTATAAATATAGAGGATGGAAAAGATTCTTTCCTTTGCATTGTGGGGGATGTTGGTGTGGCATAATTGGGCTCCCTTCAGTTTTCATTCGCCGCATAGGCAGGTATTTAAAATTGAGCTACTGGACAGTAAAATAAATTATGACTGATAATTTCTCTCTAATTAGCCTAGTTAGTTGCACAGTTGCGTTTTACACCAGTGGATCTTTAGGTAAAGTGAGGCCATCTGTGGTTCTTTGGTGTATCATTAGGTTCTGGCAGCTTGAAACTATTCTGCTGGAGACAGTAGCTATACTGTGGTTTACATGCTGCTCTTAGGGTTATTGCTGAGAGAGCCGGCATTAAAGAGCAGGACTCCCCACAGCTGGAGTGAAGGGAGTTACCGGTGCCAGACTATGTAGGGGATCTTCAGGGGAGTCTGGAGCTGCTGCGTGACTGCAATGAGACCAGAAACCACAAACATTCACTGACTCTTGCAACCCCAACCAGCCCCCCACCCCGACACCTACCCCATCTTTCTGTGTATTCTCAAAGATATCTGCAGAAGGTGTATGTGTAGGGCAGCTTTCTTCCATTGTTAGCCTGGCACAGGTCTGAGGCACCTTTTTGGTTTATGTGCTGGAATCCAAAACCAGCACTGATTGATGGCTGCTATTTGATGTAACAGTTTTCAAGTGAAATGAACCGTAATGCAGATCGGATTTCTGTTGTCATGGCATGCCCCCATGTAACATAATCATGACATGAACCAGGCCTGTTGGCTTGTTGAGAGGCCGATGATCAGCTGCGATATCACTCTGCTGAAAGTGTGATGCTTTAGTCCTGTTGGATGGATTAAATTGTCTGACTGAGAGGATATCAGGATACTGCCTTCACAACACTTGGCTTCACTTCATTGACTTGGCGGATTTTCATTTTAAGCCTTTAAACTCACTCTATACCTACGAACAGCTGTGCAAATCTGGAAGGTTAAGCTGCACTTACAATCGCAAGGCTCTGGTTACATATACAGCACTAACTATGAATGCACATACAGATTCAAGAAGTTTTCCAGTGGTCGCTATCAAATGGGTCGCACCAGCAAGCGTGGATAAAATCTGCAAATGTGGATAAAAAGGGGATTGAAGAGATACATTAACATTTAGAATTTTTGCTTGGTTGGTTATTTTTCTTTACGCTTCAGTTTTCCTGAAATGGCTCGTTAACATTGTTAACATTCCTCAGTGTGGCCAGGGGTACAGTTGGTTACAAGCCCGCACCAACAAGCCATTTACTCTATGACTGTTGGCCCTCTCCATATTTTTGATACGGGGGACGGAGGCTTGCGTTCATGTTATCAATAGTTTGTGCCCATTCAGAACATGATCTTAGCGGCCGCTGCGTCACGCCAGCTTACTTTCACGTGACATACGGCATTGAGCATCAGTGTCAGATTATATTTCAGAGTGTCCCCTGCCAGTTTTGGGCACAGGGAGATAAGTATAAGAAAAAAAACATTCAGACTTTCCACTGTGAGAAACAGGGAAGTGTGACGCCTCGAGTGCTCCAGTTTGAATGAAAGGGGAAAGTGTTCCACTTGTCTGACTGCACATAGTGCCATGAATCATTGGCTGATGGAAACTACAGTACAGAGCATATAAGTGCCGAGGGCAAAGTTCACATCTCACTCTCCTTTGCAGTTCGCTATTCTCGTCTTTGAACCTAGCATTTTATTCTCATGCTTACATCTAAAAGTACATTTTTTGCCCTCTTTATATATTTTTCCCTAATATGCTACACACATGACCACCATCCTTCAACTGCTGCGTGATTTCTATTGCTGTCAGACCCTCAGTTTGGCTCACTCCTCTTAATTCCCACCGGTCTTCAGATACCCTGGATCTGATACCTCCTCACTTCTGCTCTTGCTCCTTTCTCCTACTGTGTGTCCCACTTTTCACAGGTCAGTAAGGCAATGACTCATGCCAGAGACTCTGGTTACAGCCAAGATAAAATCTTACAGACATACTGTATATACCTGCGATGGTTTAGACATTTTTGGAAGCTTGAATTATTTTGTCTTTTTCTTGGACCACAGTCAGTAGCTCGCTCAGAGGGAGGTCTGAGTTTTGCCATCCCCTGTTCTCTGACTGAGAACAAAAGTTAGTGGTTCAGACTAAACCTCTAGGCTGGCCTGGGCCTTGCCCCTTATAATTCAGGTAATCCAAACCCTAAAATGAATCAGTGTCTCTATAATCACAGAAACCACTGTAGTGTTGTATATTTTAAGTCTCAGGAATCTCAGTAAAAATATAGGGGCAATACATTTGATATTGACTGCCCCACAGAGCAAAATGACCATACATCTGCAAGAGATTGATATGGTTATTGATCAATACCAATGACTCAATGGTTAATTCACCAGGTATTGAGATTTCTGGCTTTCAAAACGTACTTACTTTCTGGCCCGGACACTCTGCTTTGGAACAAAAGCCAGCACCCCACCCGCTGAAAACACATTTTCAGCTGCTTGATGATGGAGTATGGTGCTACGAGTGAGCGACCGGTGTCACAAGAGGTTTCATTCTCAAGCCAAAACAGCAAATGACAAAGCAGTATTACTAGTACATTATTTTGTGTTCTGATATATTGCCTTTTCACAAGAGTGTTTGTGAATTTGACTTTCAGTTACAGGACACCATAATTCAAGGGGATGGGGGAGAGGAAAATACCAAAGCAATGACCGCTTATTATCACCAAAGGTGTTGCCAAAATCAGGAAAAACAAGAATCTTGCAGATTATCATGTCTCAACATGATTTATATTAGTTTACTTTGTGAGTTCAGTGATACAACGCTCTAAAGTAGCAGCCAAACAATATTGAATGTAATCAAACTAGCTCTAATATTAAAGAACACAGTCTATTTTCTTTAACTGGCAGAACTAATTTATGTATGCTCAAACGTTTCTTATTATTTCATTTAACTCTGTTTGATTTAATGATTTTAGTAAGCTGTTTTTCATCTCTTTAAAAATAACTCGAAGTTGGATTGATTTTTAATAATTAAATGATTTCAAAAATGAAAATGATAAAAATATGGTAATTCGTTTCTTAATCAAAAATATACCTTATAGTTCATGTCACTCATCTCGAGTCATTTCAGCTGGATCTTGATTAGCTTACATGTTTACTTCAGTGAATGTGTAATGAGCTATTCTTCACAAATAATGAAACGGCTATCTGTTAAATTGGTTGACTGAATTCTTTTCGTGAATTCTTTTAGAGTGTAATCTCTTTTTTTACTGTGCAATCTCTGATTAAATACGAAACAAGTGCTGAGTTGGAGTTACAGCACTAAAACAAATCAATTCCTTTTCTAATGCAAGTTGATTTCTGAGTTACTGCTCAGAGATTATGTGACTTTTTCTTATTTTGCCTGTATTCGACAGGAGAAGTGTTTTTGGAAAGCCACACACATTTTAATGGCTGTGGAAAAAGTGAGCTCACTGTAGTATAGTGAAGGCACTGACAGCGAATAGGGAGCAGAATGCTCCATCACACAGCGCACTTATGTTGTCTCCTGACAGCATGGACTGGTTACCCATTAATGTTGTGCCCTCCATTCTTATAGCCCATGAAAACCACAAGACAATGAAATCACTAGTTTTGTCCTAATGATAGAAGTGAATAATGGAGAGAAAATCGTTTTCTGAAGAATATATAATATGTATTTTCTCGTAATGTATTATTATACATGGGTCATTCATACTCCGACAGATATTTGTGGTTGTCAAGCGATGTCTCATTGACTCCTGTCTTTTGATAAAGGAGGTGTGAAGGAGCAGCCTCTGGTCCTCCACTCGAAAGTGAAGTCATCGGGATACACCAGTTCCCCACGGTAGGTTGGTAGACTATATGATTACTTTTTGCCTAACATAAATCAAATTACCGTATGTTGCATAATCAAAGAAATCGGATAAGTATATACCTGGGTGACAAAAGGAATTAAATTTTTCATATTTGATGTATTCCACTGTTTCCTTAGATGGGGTTAGTGCAATGGGTGGAGCATGACACTAACATTATCCTGGTTATATGTTCAATTTCTACGCACAAACAGCTTTCAGAGTTTTACTCTCCGCAACACACAGTCACACTGCCTATTTCAGTCTACAAACTGAATGCTAAATGTGTAGCAGGCTCCGCTGTATTGGTTTGTTTTTCCATAATAGCAGACATTTGAAATTGGTGTATACATGTCAGTGTAGGCTTCAGCGCTTATTGTTTTTGCTTTTCAGAAGGACTATGTTTTCACCTAAGACGAATGTTCAGAAGACTCCATGCTCTACAAAGGCTAGCAAAACTATGTAAGCAGCCCATCCTAAGGTGTTGAGCAAAATTCTTCATACAGCATTTTCTAATACAAACACTAATGCATTGTTATTGTCATTCAGAGGCTTCCTCCACAGAAATTATCCAGCAGACAGTGCAGCACCTAATACTCCACACATTCAACTAAGCATTGCCAACAAACCAGTCTACTGCTTTCAGTACTCAGGTGAGACCAGTGTTGCAGCCAGTTATGTTTCCATAATGTTGTAAAACTTATCATAATAACACAGATAAATGAATGATCAGCCAATAATGTAATAAGAGTCTGAAACCATAATGCTATAGCCTTTTTTGCCCACTATGTAACAACTTATGGGCTGATTAGTACATTCAAAAGTGAGTAAGAAAATGCTCTCTGTTTTCAGTGACAATAAATCATCTGTTGTCTGAAACATCAAGTCCTAATGAAAGCGGATGTTTCTGTCTTTCCTTGTCTCTCCTAGGCGATGGAAAGCAAATCCTGTGTGGTCTTGGAGACAATTCTGTGTTGTTATACAAGTCCTCCCTTACCAGCAGTCCAGCTGTCTACACAGGTATGTGAAGTGGACGTGAGCATGCTTACCTCAAAAACCTCCGGGCTGTATTTGCTTTCAGTCAACTCACTGTTTTTTTTTGTCAGCAGTGCCTTTGGTTGTTGTTCTTTCCTTCACACCAATCTCCACAGAAGTCCAAATTTTAGGATAATTCTTGTTTTATGTGATACTCAGGATTTTCTTTGGCCTGAGAGTACTCAAAGACCCAGGGTAATACATGGTTTAGCTTTCAGGTAATGGTTATACAAACTTTTGATAAATGAATAGGAGTCATAGGAGAAACTGAAATATGTTCATAATTCTGAGACAGTTACCTAATTCATGGGGAAATCCACCGTAATCAGCTTAAAACAACACTTTTTTTGTAATGTTAAAATCGTACTCATGCAGTTTTTTAAGAGACAAGGACTGATTAATTGAAGACTGAGAAATCCGTCTTCAGCTTGTATTAGGTCTGCCTCATTTGGGTCGGGCCGCATGACGTATTTTGAAACGGAGCCATGGCTTAAGATGAAAGACTCCAAATATTCACTTAGCTATCACTGTCAAAACTGTAGATAAAGAGTTTTCTCTTACCAGAAAAGCATTCTTTGGTTATATTCCAAAGCATGGATTTGAAGAGGTGTTTGGTACACGCTTTGTTTTTGTCAGAAAGTGAGAGAGTGGGTGATGGAGAAAAAGAAAGATGAAAAGGGCAAACTGTGTTTTTACACCAACTAGGTTATAACTAATGCATGTTTTCAGTCTCCACATCTAATTCCCACATTCTGCACACCATTGAAGTTCCAAGTCGGTATTATTGAGAGCGCTCTGCTGGAGAGCTCTCTCAAGTCCAGCTACAACATCTTAAATTCTGCCTCTGCCACCCAGTAACCCAGGCCAGTGTGGGAGACATCGACAGGCCAAGACAGGAGCTAGTATGCCAATGCATGTCATGGGTATTGCGTGTTTCGGACTTGACCGCTTGAGTGCGGCGGGAACACAATATCCACAAGAGGGCAGCAGAGATAAAAGGACAGATGCTGAGGTGACCAGGAGGTCACCGTGAGCCTCTGCTCCTCATTCTGCTTGGCTGTCTGATCAATGCCATGATTAAATGTTGTAGGCAATCCCGAACCAGTCTGTGTGTTTGCAGGCCATGACAAGGCAGTGAGCAGTGTGGGCTGGAGCCACAACAGACAGTGGTGGTTGAGTGCATCAGAGGACCAGACACTCCGAATCTGGACCCATGGAAAGCCAGAGCCTGTCACCATGGTAAATGTCCTGTGCATTCTCACAAACACACACACACACACACGCACGCACGCACGCACGCACGCACACACACACACGTACCAGACATTCTCTCTCTGTCTCTTTCACTCTCACTCTCTCCACCACAATCATAGTCGTATTTGAAGATGCAACAGATAGGATTTTGTCCGTAATACGTTGTCGTGAATGAAGCAGTGCAGACACACTCTAATAATAGTAAAGCAGTGGTTATTGCTGTTGCAAACACTAGCCACAATGTTATGCTTCATGCTCTCATTTGGTTCAAAATGGGAGTTCACAGGCTCAGCTTTTCACAAAAGGAAGAGTCTTATGTTGTGGGAAGGGTGTATAAATAAATATGGTAATAAAGGCAGGTAACAGTTGTTATGATGATCATTATCACCTTTCTTTTGTTTGTGATATATAAGAAAATGCTACATGGCCTACCTTTAACATTATAGATGGGACATTTCTGTGCAGTGTTCCAAGATGTGTCTTTTGACACACTGACATAATACTTTCCTAATTCACTTTTTCCTTTTCTAATAAGAATAGCCTCATGGAAGAGAAGCAATTAATTAGGCTGATGAGACGGTGTGTTTCTTGGCCTAGGACTGTGACTTTGTTATTCAGAACATTTGCTGGGCTCCAAGCATCCAGAACAGTACAGACCCTCCTCACTTCCTCATCGGACATCACACTTGGCGGGACAGTCAGACGTATGCCTGCTTTGCCATGCCAAGTGAAAAGCAGAGGTCTGTCCTCAAACCCGGGGTCTCCCTTAGCTGATGCTAACCATCCCTGCTTTGCTCCACTCCACTTAAGTTTGGCTGGAGCAGCGGTCTTTGACTGCTTGGTGTTCTTGTGAAACATCTTGGCAACAAACACAAGTCTTTTCAGGGAGGAGAGCTCTGTAGGGGTGAGCCAGAATTACACATAGCTTTGCACACTTATACTTGAGGATTGTCTAGAAAGAAATTGTTTTAATGCCGTAAGATTTCTCATGTTCTCTTGTCTTAAAGTGTCAGATTAGTTGGTGGTGTTGTGCAACCCTAAACCTGGACTGATTAAGTATCTGATGAGGCATAATGGCCCATCTGTTGGTTGGTTTTTGGCCCAGAGAGGCCCTCGCCATGTCCCATGCGGGTTAAAGAACAGCATATTACTGCCCCACGCCGGACCATTCTGATGAGGATATTCTTCCCTCCCTCCTTCTCTGTGACGGATCGTGTTTTTGAGTCCCTTTTTCCACATGGAAAGAAAACCCCAGTGTATATGCTTTATAAAGCTGTAGCCAAAGAAGAAGAGAGGAAGAATGTGAAGAGTGTGGATAAAGGATATCTGAATTCAGAAAACACTCAAAATCTTAAATGGAAGATTAAATGCTTCACCATGAATGCCACAAAGCAATTTTATTGTTTTGGGGTCATACCCTTGTATGCAGACTGCAGACTGCAGACTGTCACCTTTAATTTGGGGGTGTTAGACATTATCAGATGAACACCTAAAGAACTATAACCTTTTTGGTAATACCGGTAACTCTGATCATTGTTTGTCCCTACAAAGTTTCCAGTACAGTTAAAGAAGAAAATTAATAGACAGAAACGGTGATCAAAGTCATTAATTCATTAATTAGTTATATAATTATTTTGTATCTCAGTCATATCTGAAATACATTGTTATCTGAATGATTTCATGAAGTTAGCTAATTTTTGTTCATTTTCTGCTCCTTTAGAGTGGCGGTATGTTCTCCAAACCCATCAGAAGTGCTCAGTTTTATTACCTGGACAAATTTTTGCTTCTGGCCTCTGGACGCTCTCTTTACTTGTACCTGTATAACCTGGACAGCACGCGTGACAACATCAAAAGGTAATATGTATATGTATAGTAAAGTGATTATGTACAAGTACAGTACAATTCAACATTCACACTTGATGCGTCTGCTCGCTGTTTGGCTGTGTTTTTGCTGATAATGCCTGTGATGTATTATCCAAATAAAACTGTTTGTCACATCATACATAGAAGACACTGAGAACACTGGAGTTTGTGCAAGAATTTTCTCTTTTGGTGTCCAGCTGGATTTCAGTTTGGCAGAAAAATATTTAAATCCCTGGTCACAGCTGGAAAGGCAAATGAGACTATTGGGCACATACCTTCCGTCGGCTTGGTTTATTTACTGTGTAAATACAGTGTAGTAATGGGGAATCAAGCCTGACTTTTGTAATCATACCATCATATGTAAGTTCTAAGCTAGAGAAAGCGGGAAATGGAGTATTTTTCCAGCAGATTAAATAACTGGGTAATCATCCCATAATATTTGCAAATGTAGCTAAAGCAATGTGATTCAGTAATGTACAAAATTAGCCATTGTGTTGTAAATCTGTGATTAGTTACTTCTATTCTCACTTCCCAGTTGAAACCCTGCCTATAGTGCAAGTACATTTTGGATTGTAGGCAAAATCACTGAGCAGAAAGCACCAAATTGTCAGTTTCATGCTCTCAAAATGTCCCTTACCTTACCTGTGCAAAAATTATGCAGAAGGCACAGGTGATATAATTACAATATCCATTTTCTGTATCAAGATTGGTAGCATGTTAATCTTATGTAAGTGCCCACCACTACAATGTCAGAATCTATTTATTGCTTGTATTTTACTGCTGGTTAACTTTTCTATCTTGGAAGTCACTGGTTGAATACTAATAATTGTGGAGGTCTCTGAGATCTCTCAATTGAATGCAAATATTAATTCATTAATATTAAATACTTTTTTGTTTTTGTTTTTATTTAGCCTTTATTTAACCAGGTATATAAATAAAAAGATATATATATATATATATGTATGCAAATATTAGCTTGATATGAGTCACACAGATTGTGTTTATGGCCAGACAAACAATTTCCATTTCTCTATTCACACTACACTGTTAAAATTTTTGCAAGAGCACCACCATGAAGGGATTACAGTATTTACAAATACAAAACCCAAACTCTGGCATACATTCACACCTTGGAGCTGCGCAGTATAACCTCCGTCTTCTATCGCTGTCTACCAAGCAGCTCCACTGGAACAATTGGGGATTAATTGCCTTGCTCAAGGGACCATTAACAATGCTTGCTGAGGGAGGGAAGGGCATTACTCATACACTTTCCCCACCCAGATTTTCACAGACAATTCAGGGACTCAAACCAGTGGTCTTAAGCCTGCTTTTCTAACCTTTGGGCTCCAGCCACCCGCTATGGCTGTACCTATCATCAAAGACAAATGCATAGATTGTGACTAGTTTACAACCAGCTAACAAGCAGGATGTAGATCAAAGGGTTGAACTGTGTCATCTAGTTATGAAGCAGGCTTTGTTACTTAAGGCTGATTTGATGGGGGGCCTGGTTTTATTCAGCTCCTACCACAGGCATAGTGCTGACACTCAACACCACCCAAACTGCTCGACTGTGTACTGTAAACTGTCAGGGCTTATTCTGGAGGCCAGGGGAATGAAAGTAAAGGCCCTCCAGACCCTCTCTCAGCGGAGCATGTTGCTTCTTCCTCTTTTTCCTATTCTAATCAGTTATTGCTATGGTGCAATGTGTGAATGGCTAACACGTATAGAGAACTGTCATCAGTCAGTAGAACGAGATCAGAAAGCAAAAGGACATGATAGCACTCTTGGAGTTGAATCGTCTTATTAGTCCACTAGCTCTTTATGGGAGAGATGTAATATGATCAGGGACCAGACTCAATATACTGCATGTTTGAACAGGACAATCTTTTGTTAACAGTTGGATCATATTTGCATACTTTACCTTTATTGGTCTAGATGTTTATCACCAGTGGAAATGACGCAACTCTTATCTTTTTCCTTTCAGATATCAGCAAAGGAGTGTCGTCAAATTGGCAAGCTGCTTTGAGACATCGGCAACAGACATTACTGCCTTGTCTGCAATCAATGATTTTTTTTCCTGTATCCTTTTTCTAGTCATTATGGTTACCGTAATAGGAAATTTTATAGTTGGCACTGCGCACCAGCATTTCTTTTTCTTTACTACAAAAAGAAATGCTGGTGCGCAGTGCCAACTATAAAATTTCCTATTACGGTAACCATAATGACTAGAGAAAGGATACAGGAAAAAAAATCATTGATTGAAGACAAGGCAGTAATGTCTGTTGCCGATTGCCAAAAGCAGCTTACCACTTTG
>OMOV01041933.1:9713-24478 GCA_900312565.1 Beryx splendens | reverse complement strand
TGGCTGTGGCTCAGGCGGTAGAGCGGGTCGTCCACTAATCGCTTTGGATAAAAGAGGTCAGTGGTTCGATCCCCGGCTCCTCCAGTCCGCATGTCAAAGTGTCCTTGGGCAAGATACTGCACCCCAAATTGCTCCTGATGGTTGCACCAGCACCCTGCGTGGTAGCTGGCCGCCTCGGTGTATGCATGTGTGTATGCATGTGTGAATATAGGCATATTGCAAAGCGCTTTGGATAAAAGTGCTATATAAATGCAGTCCATTTACCGAAATAAACATTAACTTAATTAAACAAAGTTTAGTTGGCATGGTTATATTACAATAGCTTTTCTTGAATTCAAGACTGGAAAGTTCTCTGGAGAAATGCAAAAAGAGCATATTATGTAGCCTAATTTATCTTTGAAAATATGTCACACCTTCATATTACAGCAGGCCTATGCCTAACATACAATTACAAGTCACAAGTCCAGTCTCTAGCACAACATGCTGGCCTAAAATCAACCAAACAAAACAAACCACAATATGTAATGTTCTGATTACAGAGTAGACTTAGTTCTTTTGGATTTTTGCTGTTGTGTATTTGGTTATTTTTCCAACGTGACAGTTTATTACACTTTTATTTTGAAGGAAAAGCGCTTTACTCCTGGTGTTGTTCTGGCAGCTTGACGCAGCTAAACTCTACTCCCCAGCTGGCTTCTACCGTCACGATCAGCTGCTCTGGCGGTGGATCGTTAAACGACGGGAATTGTAGTTCTCTTCAGAGTTTTAATGATGAAAATAATTTACAGCACAGTCATGGGATCTCAAGAGAAAGAAACGTAGGGTGGGCGCACACCTTTTAATAGGCAGCTTTAAGGTGAATGGGTTTTCCAAGATACATTTAGTTCTAAGACCCAACTTCAATCATTTAAATAGCCTACTCCAGTTTTAAATTTAAAAAAAGAGAGATATTTTGCTCTGAATGTAACATTTCAAGTCAGCCCACGAACACTCACCACAGTTCTCTTTAGGAGAACTCTTCCTGACTGTTTTGTCTGGCAGAAAGACATCAGTATCCAAATCAATTTGAATCTGGCCGAGTTCATTTTAATGGAGTAACATCAATGTCTAATCTTACAAGTGATCTCTCTGACCTTTTGGCAACATATTTTCTTTAATTTCTTGCAGAGGTGTTGGGTTTTGCAAGAGCGTCACATAAAAGTGAGAAATCATTTCCATCATTGTCACATGAAACCGAAATGCCCAGCAAAATTTACCACCATTATTAACCCACTTATTATACTCGTATTTGCATCATAAGAGTCGGAGTAATTAAATAACAAATTCAAAATGGTTCAGTAGACACCTCACCTAGGGGTGAAGGGTTCACACGAACTGATGAGGCATCACAGCGCCCCTCTGGCGTTAGAGTGAACTGCAGCGACATGCAGCGGTTGCCATGGTGCAGCGTCAGCGGTAGGACTGTCAGGAGCTAAGAACTAGGCGTGGACTCACAGACAGAAAAAACAGCTATGTGACCGCTTATCCCGACTTGTTACCCCGCCTTGCTGGTTTACATCGGGTAATTATAGGACTGTAAAACGGCACTCTAAAACGAGAGTCCTGGAAGTGTGACTTATTCGCATAACGGGAGGGCGAGTGTGCTTCCCGTTAGTAGTAGCCTAACTTAGCTGACGTTCGCTAGCTAGCTAAGTTAACTTGCTAATGCTAGCTGCTAGTAAAAGCCATCCAGCGGCAGCTAGCCAAGTCAAAGCTGTTGCTTGCTACTCATTTTTAAAACAAAGAAATTACAATTCAAGGGGATATAAAGGCAAAACGGGAAACGGACAGGTTGGTGCTAACAGATACGTTAAAGCTAACGGTACAACACACACACCTGTTGATAGCCTTGGGTTTTTGTTGTTACCATGCTAGGTGTCAGTTAACGTTAGCTAGTTTCAGCCCTACAGTAACGTTAGCTTCCTACACAGCTTGTTTGGCTAACATTTGCTATTAGTACATTCAAATGCCTTTGTGCGCTCTCCCTTATTTCTGTCTTTTTGATAATGTTAGTAGGTGTGTGGTGCGTTTGACGATTTCCAGGTTGTTACTTGGGTGATTTCGCAGACCGTTTTAGTTACAACAATGCACCTGTCAACAGCAGACGGCCTACTTTAATCCAATCTGTTGGTGTCACAAGGAGCAGCTACGCCAGCTAGTACAGCCGCATCACTCAGTCGATAAGCATCTATTTGTATATTTGTGTTCACCAGACAGCTCGCAGCCTGATTGCAGATTTTCTCAGCTAATAAGGTTATCACGAGCCCTAGAGACTGTCAGATACAAGCACGATAAAGAAGATGTGAATAATGATGACGTCAGAGAAGATGGGAATGATATGATCAGTCTGGTGAGTGTTCAGAAAATGTGACGTTGACACGACTGTAGCCTACATCCAGACTAAGGTCCCTTTTGACAAGAGTTGGTGTACCTGCAATTAGCACATAATGGTAATTGAAATCATTACCTTGCAAGGCACCTTGGGAATCATTAAATCTGTAATCTACAGGTAATAAGGCAGGTTTCATACCACCAGGCTGCCGTGACACTTATTAGGTGTGTAGGCTGTGCAACCAAGCTTAAGGCTGTTTCTAGAGCCCACAATCATGTTTGGGACCTGTTTGTCAGTCTAATATGCCTGACCTAGATGCTGCCTCGGTGTATTGGTGTTGTCATGGATATTTGGCCATCAAGTGATTCTATTATTGTCAAAGGTGATGAAGGGGGCCAGGTCCCTGCATGGCCTTAATATGTTCATATTTCCTTAAAACTGATGTGTAGGCTGCTTAACAATAGTCTTGAGATTTGTGTTTGTTCTTTGAACTACGAACCACAATTTTATTCATTATTTAGTAGAGAGAGAGAGAGAGAGTGTGTGTGTATGTGTGTGCTCAGCAACAGTTGATATGGCTACTCAGTAAGTCAGCAGAGCAGACGGAGGCAGGCTAGTATTTTGTGTGACAGCACTGGTGTGGAATAGTGATATCATGCATCATGCAGCCTCATGGAAAGTTCCACCTCTTGTGTGTTGTCGCTTAGAGACCAAGACACACAGTGCGGAAAGCCTGAGACAAACCACTTCTCCTAGCTTCTTATTACCCTTTTGGATTAATTCTGAGATGTTTCCTCTTGCTTGCCTAGTACAAATGTTGAAATGAGTTTACCAGAAGATTTTGTCCACTCTAGAAGGCAGGCCTAGGGCTATATATTAACCTGCTAAACCGGGTACAGCTTGTCTGGCCTAGTATTTTATGCCCTTTTCCCATGTGAATAAGTTTAATTTGAACAATGGAAGAGTAAATTGGTAGCTTAGCCTAGTCAGTTCTCAATCAACATAACTTAATCTGCTACTCAGATGAACTCAAGGTGACCTTTTCAGTTTTAACTTTAAATTGTTACACAGAAAAAAATCATGTTATTTGATGTGTGCTCAGTTCATTTCTCAATCCATGTGTGTAAATTCATGGCTGTGATCATTTGTCCATCTATACAGCGTTCCTATACAAAGTAACACCATGGAATCGGAAAACACCGCCCACCCCGACGAAGACAACCGGGATGCTGACCAAAGTCGCCACTCCCTCCAGAGTACAAAGAAAGATTCCCGAGCGTCGTCATTGCAAAAACAGAAACACAACAAGAGCTTCCATGACAAGAGGCAGAATGTGGATGAAAAGGAGGGAAGTGCTGAGGACAGGTCTAAAACACGAATCTGGGATCCAGATCCAGATCGGGATCAGATATCGGACGGAGAGAGACGAAGAAGCAGTGGGTCGTTCTATTCGGAGGACTACGAGAAAGAGTCTCCCTCAGAGCGCTCACTCTCACCATACTCCCGGTCCCGGACGCCATCCCCCACCCCACAAAGAGGGGTGCGTGCAAAGAGGATTTCTAGCAGCCCCTTCTACAAGAAGGGTGGGTAAAGCACATAGGAACATACATGCACCATCCAAGAAAGGGCAGCTGTTGATCAAATCAAGTCTAGATAGATCGATGGACAAGTCAAACAGACATAGGAGTGCAGCCCTTGTTGTTGAAGTGCCATTGATTGTCCAGCAGGTGGCAGTATAAGGCACATTTCACTATGGTGGTTTCTGAGAAGAATGTAACAACCCTCTTTTAAAACACTGAGTATTTTCATGAGAACAGATTATCACAGTCTCAAATCTAGTTTATTGGCAAAAAAAATCTACTACTGCAGTCTCATTTAGATATTAGAAAATGTCTCACAACATGCCAATTATGGTGTTATGAGTAGACACATCTGATTTGTGTGTCATTAAAATTGATTGATTGATCTTATAACCTCAAACTTAAGGGCTGTGATATCAGTTTATGTGTAGAATTGTTCTCCGTCACCCTAGGCAGTGTTTGTCATTGGGGTGCACGTGTATGTCGATGTGTTTCTGTAATGGCTTGTAAAAACAAGTCCAAATGTATAATCACATTACCTTTTAATTATTTGTACATCATGTGTGTTTCTCTACATTGCAGGCGGTGTGGGACGTCGGGGTGTGTCTCGCCCCCAGCGTCCAGGCGGCCAACCCCAATCTCAGCACCACCGCGGTGGGGTGCGTTCACTGAGCAAGGAGTCCACACCCCCTAAAGACCTGGACCTGGTCACCAAGCGGATGCTGTCGGCCCGCCTGCTGAAGATCAATGAACTGCGTAATGCCCTTGCTGAGCTGCAGCTGCGCACCGACGAGCTGCAGAAGGAGAATCGCATCCTCAGACAGGTAACCCACCGGTCGAGCTGGGGTTGAATTCAAAGAGCCAGGAAGGGGTGGGGGGTGGGGGGACTTGCCTTTGAAGCCAAGTCTGAACAGAGTGGGATGTTGCAGTAGAGGCCAGACCCACACACTAAACCCTAGCCCTAAGATAATGTCAGGAAAAGCAATTACATAATCTAGAACTTCAAAATTGTGCATTAAAAGATATAACTCACTTGGTTTTGCTAGCACACCGCCGTTTTTCCCAAACTTGTCTTGCTTGAAATACAAAATCATGAGAGTGAATGAGCAGAACCTTTTTCTGAGTGGACATCCATGAACAAGATCATGGTTTCTTTTCTTCCTCACCTTCTCTAATATCACCTATGGGAGCTTCAAATCTAAATTTCTTCTCCTGCTCTTCCGTATCCGTGCTGCAGCTGCAGGTGCGTCAGGAGAAAGCCCTGCAGCGCTATGATGACACAGAGAGCGAGATCGCCCAGCTGCTGTCGCGCCACTCCAACGAGACCCACGCGCTGCGAGAGCGACTCCGGCGAGTTCAAGAGCGGGAGCGGGCGTCTGAGCGCCGTCTGAAGGACAGTGAGGAGCGGCTGCAGAGGAGTCAGGTGACCATCACCCGGCTCAAGAAGCTGGTGGACAAGCAAGAGTTAGGACCCAGAGAGGAGCTGAGCCGCAGGTTGGAGGAAGAGAGGGCACGGGGCCAGGAGGCAGAACGCAAGATTAAGGTCATTATATTTAAGTTTATTTATTGATTGATTTATTTTGATTTATTTTCCATTGTGACTTCAGGCTGTAACACCACAAAATGCAGAAAGGCAAGGAGGTTGAATACTATCTGAAGGCACTGTATAAATAACTAGTAACTACAGAAGAATACAGAGTATATGTTGATGGATAAATTGTTTGACACAATTGGCCATAATATTTTACTCTTGGCCTTTTTCTTAGTAAGGTAACTTTGGGCAGGCCTAGATACAGTATGATATGAATGAGGAGACCTCAGCTACAGATGAGACTGCAGAGGCTGTGGTACAGTAGGTGTAAAGACCGTCATCTGAGAACAACAAGTAGCACATAAGCTCTCCCAGGTATTCTCAGGCTCACAGATTTGTCTCCTTGGTAACTTGTGCATATCTGGTTTGGGAGTTTATATGACAGTCTCTCAATTACCTCACTTCACATAATACATACGGGCCCCTGAGATCCACAGGTCTCCCAGCAAGCCAAAATAGGTCATTTGCTTCACTTTGTTTCATCTGGCGTAAGCCTTTCTCTGTGTCATGCAGCAACTGGAAACTGAGTTTGTGTGTTTGTAGGAGCTGGAACGCAGCATGGAGCTGAGCAGTGGCAGTTACCAGAGGCAGCTGGCTGCAGAGAGAAAGAAGACCGTCAGTGCTCAGGAAGAGATCAGGGTTATGCAGGAGGAGATGGAACGACTGGGCAATAAACTCAAGGTGTATACATACAAAAATGTACACAAAAATACACACATCTATGTGTGTGCACAGATTTATAGGTTTAAAATAGTTGCAGATTGTTCATGGTCAAAAAATGTAATCTAATTTCTTTCCCAATCAGGAGAAGGAGAGAGAACTGGATGCCAGGAACATCTATGCCAACCGCATGCTGAAACCCTCACCTAGAAAAGACACCGACAACGGGACAAAGAGGAAGGGTAAGGCCTGACTGTTGGTTGCTGTTCATGATTTTCCTTTGTAAGCATGAATGCCTGAGCATATTTGTTTGTGTATTTGTGTTTGTACATGGACGCACAAGCTTATTTGTGTTTTTCCAAACTCAGTCTCGTATTTCTCATGAAACCTGGAGCTTTAATAATGTGTGTATCTGAATATAAAGTCTGTATCTGAACGCAAATGTTAGAGTTCCTATGGTCCTAAGAAATTAGAATTTTGTGTTCACCACAAAAGTTGTGGATCATTATCCAAAAGGCTTTGGAAATGTCATGGAAATTTGTTTGTAATGTTCTTTTTTTCAACTGCTGTGTGGGTTCACTGGTAGTTGCTTTTGAAGGCATAATGAATGATGACCTGGGGCATTTAAATCAATTGAAGAAAAGAGCATTTGAACATAAATGTCATGGAATGAATGTGATGGAATTCGCACCGTATGCCATAGGATAGTTGTGGAATGTGCATTAGCAAAAATCGACTCTGATGTGTACGTTGTGTTCATCCCACCTGCAGTCCCCAGCAGGAACAGCACCAAGGCAGTGCAGACTGTCGACAGGACCTTAAGTGTTGACTTCCCCACGCCCCCCCCTGCCATCATCGAAGGCAACGAGTACAGCGATCAGGCACCCGACGACTACCTGTCACTCAAGGTAAAGTGTCTCCACTTCACCTTCTCCACCATTCACGTTTCATCCTCTGGTTCTGATCTCACTCTATCGCTGTTATCAGTCAATGTCACTCAGATCAATCTCAATCAATTTCTCTCAACAGGAGCTTGACAAAGTGGACAGAGGACAGACAGAAACAGGGGACAGGGAGGAGCGAGACTGGGAACAGCAGAAGATGAGAGAAAGAGATAGGGAGAGGGAGCTGGAGAAGGAGAGAGAGTGGGAGAAGGAGGAGAAACAGCAACTCAACCAGGAACTGAATGCCCTTGAAGAGAAGGCAAGGAGACTAAGAGATGGTAAGATCAGTAAGTAAGGAGTGTACCTGCACATCCCTATTGTATTTGAAAAACTGGTGAAAACCCAGCTATGGTTAGCTTCCTCCTTGTGAGGGGGAAACTTTTTTTTTTTTAAACTGAGAGCTGTAAAACCCATGGGAGCAGCTTTATAGCATGCATGCTAGGAATTTCAACCACATTCTAACTCCATGATCTTACCAGACCCAACTGTTTCCTGACTGTAATCCACCCAAAACAGGAAGCATGATATGACAAAGTAAAATACCACCATGAACGAAGCGCAAACAATCCAGTTGAACAACCTTTTGCTGCATAGCTATCAAACCTACACCTGCATCAAACCTATCTCCTTGGCTTTCACTTAATGTCACAACTGCCATCTGCAGCCATTTTGTGCTGGCCTTCTCTCCCAGTAATCTTTAAGTATAAATTATGTGGGGACACAAAATCGCTAGTTATGTATTTACTAGCTAGTCAGTCATGCATGCTGCAAGTGTGGTCCATCTTGAGCATCTGCAAGGAGGAGGGAGTCAGAAGTGTCTGAGCGGCCCAGAGGAGAGTAAGGCTCACAGCTAGAGGAGAGGCACAGTGGGTAGACTGTGTACACACCCTTGTCCTGGGGCCAGTTGCATGAAGCTAGTTTAAAGGATAAGGCTGGTGTTTTTAAATGCTTTGTTTACCGTCAACAAATCCTATGAAAATAACAAAATCAGTAATAATTATGTTTTGCCAGCAAGACTCGTCCATGTGGTCGGTGCCCAATGCAGCCTCATGTCCTGGCAGCCATAGAAATCCATTGTATTAAAAAAACAATTAAAAACCCGTCAGAGAGCCGTGCTGTTGCTCTGGCAGCATATTTCATCATTTCGCTCAAATAGAGCATTTTCACTTTTTAGTGTGCAAGCTCCACATGAGGGCTACTGCCATCAGTATGGGAATATTGGGATCTGTAATCACAGCATCCTCTTTTTTTTTTGAACATCTACAGTTATTTTGTACTACTACTCACATGAAAACTTTACAGAATATAAATTGGAGATGTCTTCAGCGCTTGGCCCGGAAACTTCTGTTTAAGACACAAGGTCTGCATTCATTGATTTTTTCCAGGACTGCTGAGTTGATGGTTAATGAGATCTAAATGAGCAACTAGTTGCATTCCATTTCTGTGCCTAAGCAAATGAGAAACTAAAGACTATAGACATAGCGTACTGCTTTGTTTGCTTCGTTTTACTTTAAGTCAACATACACTATGTCCACAGGCTGGGAGAAAGAGAAGGAGGAAGAAGAGAGAAAGAGGATGAGTCACCAATTGAACCACAAGGAAGAAGAGAACAAGAGGAAGCGTGGCCAGGTCCAGGAAGAGGTGGAGAGGTGGAACCAGGAAGCTCTGGCCCAGCAGCAAGCGGCAGACAGGGAGCAGCGCAAGAAAGAGCAGCTACTGGCTAAGATGCGCGAGATCGACCGTCAAAACCAGCCGGCCCCAGACCCCATGTTCGCTGAGACTGATCCTTCCGAATCCAATCAGGGCACCGCTGCCCGTTCTTCTTCCCGTTTAACTGAGCCGAGAAACCAGAATTCTTCCATTTTCAGCTTCACAGAGCCGGAGGAGTCGGCGAGTTTGCGTGCTGCTGCTGGAAGCAGGGAAGGTGGGAAGAGAAGAGCAGGCATAGAGGGCGGAGTAGGAACAACGGGGATGGGGAGGAGAGGAGTACGGGCGCAAATCTCCAACGAAGACTTTGCATTCGGAAGCTACGCGCCTTCTTTCGGAAATCCGTCTTCCCGAGGCTCCTCTGGCTTCCCTCCGCCTCCGCCCAAAGAGGACAGGGACTCTGCATTAGAAGCAATAGGGGTTTTCAGTCTGGGAGGGATTGAGAAAGAGAAAGAAAAGGAAGCGGAAAGAGGGGTGGGAAAGGAAGGGAAGGAGAGGAAGACTAACCTGATGCAGCAGCTGTTTGGATCACTGGTGGTGTCTGCTGGTGACAACGCCAACTCCTCCAATAAAATGGAGGTCCTCAGTAGTCCTCCAGCCACCAATGGAATACGTTCAAGAAGGGAGGGACTGCTCAACTTCAACTCAGAGTCCTCCGCAAGCATCACTCCCCCAGCACCCGTCCTAAGCACCCTACACGTAGCCGAGAGCAGACCCGCCATCCGTGCCATCGCCTCCTTTGATGACGACATAGAGGAACTCACGTTATGATGAGCTGAAAGAAGGAAATCCATTGATTTCCACTGTAATGACTCAACAGTTTCAACATTCCTCTAACCAAACTGAGAAGTTGACAGTTTGTCAAGTATCTGAAGCACTTATGATGATGATGAATTCAGTTATTAAACCTGTAAAAGCACTGTTTTATTGTGCTGCATCAGTGTCTTTGGAGTTGCAACAAGTTGAGAATCTGTAATTGAATATGGTTGTCATGCACTCAGGTAAATGTGTGTGTGTGTGTGTGTGTGTGTGTGTGTGTATAGACATACAGTATATAAATGGCAAAGATACAGAAATTAGTTGTGCAGATGCTGGGATTTTTTTAACCCATGATTAATTTTAATGCACTTTTTTTAAGTATTGGTGCAAATTAATCTTTTTTTTAAAGTTAATTGATGGTACACTTTGGTACCTTTTTGGAAGTTAAAGACAAGCTTGAGAGGCATGGATACAATAATATTTATGAGTCCTCTTAAGCTATATGCCATAAGAATGTGTAGTGAGTGATATGACATAATCACACTATTTGTAGAGTGGGTGCTCTATGTTTGCGGGCCTGACAATGATATATTAGAGGATTTTAAAATGTTCATTTAGAGCCAGTACAATCAAGTCTGTAGCCTGTGTGTAGTAGTGTGTGGATTTGAAAAGAATCAGTCACAGTGTTGGGTATGTGTGTGCGGTGTTTGAGGGTCAATATGCTGATGCCACTTCTACCTATTCTTTCAGACAATCACAAATGAAACTTACCAGCAGACCTAGTGTCTATTAAACTATCAATACCCAATACTGACTGATGATGATGATGATGATGATGATGATGATGATGATGATGATGATGATGATGATGACAAGCTGAGCCTGTTGAGTAATTTAAGGAAAAAACTATACTGAAGTGGAATACAGACAAAAGTGTTCCGTTGCCTCCCTTTATTTATTTGTTTTGTGTGTAACATTTATAGACTTACATCCCATATCTATCATAGTGTATTCCTACAGGGGTTTCTAGTCTGTCTGTGGTACTCAGTTGTAAGTTTGCAGTGACCGCACTGTACCTGATGGTATTGGTACCATCATACTTTCCCTACAGAGACTTAGTTTTGAAGTGATATTTGTATGACATTCTTTTAGGCTATTTAGGATCACTATGTTTTGTTTGTTGTTGTTGTTTTTTTGGGGGGGTATATGTAACCAATGAAAACTTTGTGTCTTATCAGTCTGCATTCCTCTTTTTTCATCCTTTGTACAGTTGTCACTATTGTTTGTTAAAAAGTTCATTTGTTGCATTTTGTTGAATTAAAATAAATCACAGCCTAATAAGAGTAAAAGCGTTGCCTGGTTATCAGACCGTGGCGCAGTTGCAGCATAAGGACAGAGGAAGCCTGATAGGGATTCCTGGGATGTCTCCAAGCAACCAAAACCTGACGCAACCTCACCGCCCCTCCTCCGGTCCCTCTCTGCTCAAAAACAAGTGGACCGCGGAGCTGTGGAGGGAATTAGGGATAATATCACAGCGCGCCGACCTGCGATACCTTCACTGATATGGCTGTCCGGATCAGCAGCTGCCGGGCAGGAGCTGAACTGCGCAGCACGGAGATAATGTAAGGTACGCTCCATACGCAGTTTGCATTACAGCATGTCTACTGATGGTTGACTGAAGTGACTAACCTCGCAACACGGTGACTGGAGAGCTACAGTATGGCTGTTCACGTGTAAAAAATGTGGAGGCAAGACGCCACCCCGCTCATCACTGCGGGGATGTGCGGGGGGTTTGCGCCTCTAGACGCTGTTCCAGTAAGTTCAACTTAAACCCTAATGTAGCCTATATGGCGTCATCTTTGACCTGCAGGTATAACGCGCTGTTTCCTGACGAAACCAGTAAGAACCACATCGCAGCCTGTACTGATAGAAACTAACTGGGCCACATGCCAAATTTCCTATTCTTTGCCTATGTAAATGTTTTGCGCAGATGACAGACGCGCTCTGTTCATTTGCAAACTTGGACACAGTTTTAATAGGCTCAGTGACGTGTTTTCATATTTTTGTGCGGAGACTGCAATAAGCTCAAGTGAACCAGTCAAAACAGAAATCAGGGGAAAGAATTAAGACTTCATACCGGTACTACTCAGGGTTCACAAGTGCTATACACTCCCATAAAATAGTTTTGCAAGTTATTTAGGAAAGAATGTCTGTTTTTCTGTCTAACAATATAGTGATGAGACAAGATATTTATGTGATTTTTTTAAACACAAGGAAACATAATTGCTGGTCAAAGACATGCCTTTTCCTAGATAACCGAGTTCCTTTGATTTTAATTGACCTTTGTAGACCCAGATGCAGTTTTACTTGAAGTTAGGCTTCCTTATAGTTTTCTGAATGACGTGCAACCAGGAAAGCACCTGTTGACAGTGATACCCAATAGGCAGTTCTCTCTCTTCCTGTTGTTATAGGTTTAAGTTTCAGGTTGGGGGGGGCAATTTTCTACATAGTAACTCAAGTCTCTCAACCGTATTATTATGGTAACTCGCTGTTGTCATCTAATAATATGGGAATCCAGTGTGCCATACTGTGCCTTCATGAATGCATTTGATGTGAACAAAGTAGGCTAATTATCGCTTTGGTATAACCTGTGAGCTTACTGATCATTACCATGGATAATGCAGATATTACAGCGCATACCAGCACATAGTCCACACTCCACTTTGCAGCTTTGAATTGGAGTGACAGCTCAGAGACTCATTATGTTGTAGAGGCTATGGAAAGACGCACAGTAAGCCTAGATCAGTTACAATGCGGTGATGTTTGTTATGTAGACACTGACTACATGTTCCAAATAGAAGACCCAGACATCCTGAGCTGTCTGGTCAGACCAGGTTTTGGCATCTGATACTCCCAACACCACAAAATGGATTTTATTGGTGTGGCATCCCTGCTACTGGACGTTGCCGAGCAATCAAAATCTGCAGTCAGTAGCCATGAAACCAGAGGAATGTTATGGGTGGAAGACTGGCATGCCTGGTGATTTGGATGCCAGTTGGGACATTTGGATAATGGGGAGAAATGGTCTTTCTTTCCTAAGCTCCATTAGTGTCGTTATTTGCCTCAAGCCGCATTTGATATTCAGGATGTAAATTCTGGCTGCCTTGAGATGAAGATTTCCTGCTGGTCTGTCTGAAAGTGCCTGGGTTCACCAGAAGTGCCTCTTAAATTACTAGGCAGCCAACAAACAAGAAGAGGATTGTAATGAGTGTGGCCTCTAAAGATGCTGTTATTTACAGCATATCAGAGGAAAAATATACATGTGACTAAATATACTCTGGGTTTCTTGCTGTTGCCTGTTTCTTATGCCTGTTATTTGGCAATTTGTGAAGACAACACATCATTATATTCCATATGCTGGACACAGGGCAGCAGTTTTGCACACTCCTGTGTCCTCTAAACATGTTTGCTCAGTAGTTCTCTTTCACAATCTAAATCACTTCCTTACTGTACATACATGGTCTTTACAAAGTCTTTAAAAATGCATGTGGCATGGATTTTCCTCCTCCTCTAATGGTCTCCTGTAACAATGCAGTCTCCAGAGACACATTGATTCCTGTAGAGAATAAGTAAGGATCCATTCCCCCAGCATTTATAATCCAGCCACTCTGCACAGTCAGAGGTCTATTTTACCTTGCAAAACAGCCAAGCCTATCATTAGATACAAGGGCAATGACTTCACTGCTGGTCTGCTGTGCCCATTATGGAATAACCGAGCAGTAACCACTTACCGAGCGCTTGAAGACTTTGCGAGCCAAAAGAGCTGCTTTTACTGCCTCTGTCGCTAGCTGTTAAAAGGGTATGTTTATGCTATATCATCTAAGAGGCTGTTCTTTCAGTTCTCTGTTTCCTGAGGTTGGCTCTCCTCTGGTCTTTCACGCCCATCCCACAGTGTTTCTGAACTGGTCGGAGTGAATATTGACGTTTTGACTCTTTGCACTGTGATACAGCGGTGAAAAAAGTAATGAAATGAAGCCGGGAAGTTGCCATATTCATGCACCTTGGGTTTATCACTCAGTTTGAATTGGGTGAAGGAACTGTATTGACGGTATGATAAACACTACATTACGAATATGGGCTCCCTTTAAAAATGTAATGCGCTATTACTTTTTAATGGCTGCCTTAGGGGCAAAATATACATCGTTGAACAGTCCCTTTTAACTTTTCTTCGTGTCTTCACCACAAAAAAGGCATCATCAAAATAGGTCTACAGTAATTGACTCTACCCATGTCATTTGTGTATTGAGGCATGGACTGATTGTACTGAGGAACGCTCAGATCCGCTCATAATGAGCAGTATCGGAGAGGTTACATTATGTTTTTGGTCATTATAGAAGGATCGCTGTAAAAGTACAAGCGTATCAGACAGTCAGCCCACTGTCAGTCTTCTGTCACTGTCTCTTCAGGTTGCTCAAGGCTAAGCCCTGAGGACAGAAGGCAGAAAAAATGCTGATTCATTTACAGTGCCTGTGTCGTTGCCATGGAAACGGCTTGTTCCCATTAAACGGAAATCCTGGAGGTGTGTTCCTCAGTGTGCTCCCGATTCTTTTTATTTGACATATAACGACAAAATGCCAAACGCTTGAGTCAATTTCAAGTACTTAGCTGCCTCAGAAGAAAGGAGTACACTATGGTACATGTGGACAAGCAGCTGCAGTTCATTCTCTCGCATATTTCAGCCTGGTAAATGACCAGGTCTACAAGCCTGCAAGCTGAGGTTTAGCCTACATGTCAGATGTCATTAGTGTTTTGTCTCTTTGGCGATGCTTGACAGTGGGATGCTCAGCAACTGTGAAAGCATTTCATAACATGCATTTTGTTTCCGTTACAGCTCTAAACATTCCCTGCTTCCGAAACACCAAAGGGAAATTTTGAGGAGCCTTTGAAGATTTGATGAAGAAATTTCCAATGAGCGAAGTTTTTGGGGTATCTCAGTATCCATCCACGTGAACCGTGCTGACTCAGAACAGAGAGAGCAGGCATAGGAAGGACGACACATGTGCCTTGACGCATTTTTGAGAAGCTATTGATCAGAATAATGATGGAAGCACCCTCAGTTCCTCAGATCATGGTGGACACAGACAGCGACCTGGAAG
>OMOV01041932.1:2573-13735 GCA_900312565.1 Beryx splendens | reverse complement strand
CGACGCTCTTCCGATCTGGTGTGTGTGTGCGTGTGTGTCAGCGTGGAGGGAGGCGAGCTGTTCGACAGGATCGTGGATGAGAGCGCTCCGCTGACGGAGGTGGACGCCATGGTGTTTGTGAAGCAGATCTGCGAAGGCCTCCACTACATGCACCAGATGTACGTGCTGCACCTGGACCTGAAGGTCAGACAGCACCACACACACACACACACACACACACACACACACGGTATGGAGCTACACCTCACTCTAAAGTACTTTAACTGTACTCAAGACGTATTGTAAGTGAATGAAAACAAGCTTTCTCTCCCTCAGACTGTCTCTGTCTCTCTCACACTTCATGACAGTGATTTTCCTCATCAGAAATAGTATATTTTGGTCGGATACACAGTATTAAGACAAAACTGTTTTCAATTTGGTTTGCATTCTGCCCTGATGTCTAGCCAGAGAATATCCTTTGTGTGAATCGCACCAGTCACCAGGTGAAGATTATTGATTTTGGACTGGCCAGAAGGTAAGATATTGATCTATCATCTATGATCATTCTAGGTTCACATGAATATTTGTTCCATGTATTGTTTGGGTGCAGTGACCTCTGACTTCACCTCCTTACTACTGGGTGCTTGTAATGTTGGCAGTTTAGGAACTGAAGTCTATTCTTCTGTTGACCTCATGACGAGTTGCTCTAGATGAGATCTGGCTGGACCTGTAACATGTAAACTGTGTGAATCTCAGGTCGTTTTGATGTAAACTAGCTGGTTGTTTTGCCGAACAGATACAGACCACGGGAGAAGCTGCGGGTGAACTTCGGGACTCCAGAGTTTCTGGCTCCTGAGGTGGTGAACTTTGACTCCGTCTCCTTCCCCACAGACATGTGGACTCTTGGCGTCGTCACTTACATGCTGTAAGTCCGTAAGACGTGACAGTCTTTCACTCCCAAACTAAAGACGCAGGAGTTTAAAGGGTTTTTCTGCATAATTTGACTGCCATCCAAAATAGCCAGAAGGAGAGGAAACAGGCTGTCACGCTTTAGAGCATGTTAAGGGTTTAAAAAAAAATAAAGTTTGAATGTGTGTGTGTGTTGGTACGGTGCAGCGTGAGCGGAATGTCACCCTTCCTGGGTGACGACGAGAGCCAGACGCTCAATAACGTGCTGGCCGTCAACTGGTACTTCGACGAGGAAGCCTTCGAGCATGTTTCAGCTGAAGCAAGAGACTTCATCGCCAACCTGCTGGTCAGAGAGAGGGGGTAAGAGACCAGCTGAAACTTTATTTCAGGCACTTCCATCCCCTACTTGAGAATGATCAGGATTCCAAAATAACCATACCTTTAGATGATGCAGGCATACGCAAGTGTGAGAATAGGAATCATTCATTGCCTGTGACACTTTGTTTTTCCGTCTTTCATCCCCCCTCTCCCTGCTGTGTCCAGAGGCCGGCTGAGCGCTGCCCAGTGCCTCAGACACCCGTGGCTCAACAACATCTCAGAGAAGGCGAAGCATAACAACATAGTGCTCAAGTCCCAGGTGCTGCTGAAGAAATACATGGCCAAGAGGCTATGGAAGGTCAGTTTGCACCCTTTAAGCCTATTAAAATTCACTAGTACTAAGGGCTTTGAGTAACATGAGCTGAACAGCATGGTTGTTCAGTCTTGATGTGAGCATGGGGATAAAGCACTGTTTAGTTCCATCTTCTTTAGGCAGAGACGTGGAAGCTGCAGCCTAGAAAGATGTCTCATATTTGCCCATTGACCTTAATGACTGTATATTGTTCAGTAAAAGCAATGGATTTGAATCAGATTTGGTGGTGCGGTAGTGCGTCACTAACACACACACACAGCAAGTGAATTAACATCTCTATTGACATCCTGTACCAAGATAAATGTTAAATGCTGTAAATACTTGAGATGTTAACATAAGTACATGCTGTGAGGATCTTATATGGTTTGTTTTTGCCAGAAAAACTACATTGCAATAACAGCAGCCAACAGACTGAAGAAGATCGGCAGCTCTGGATCTTTGACCTCTCTGGGAGTCTGACTGCACAAAGTTGAGGTATAAACACTTCAAGAAAACCTAGTAACAAGTCTGTAAGCAGGATCTGAAGCCACGATGGTGTGAGGAGACACATTGACCCATCTGAGACAGCTATGACACACTATGGTATTAGATCATTTTTCAGTGAAACTATTCACAGCTTACAGCAGTTTGAGGCTATACATGCTTTCATTATTTGTACATGTCTTCATATGCCTAGTCAGATCTGGTCATGCTTGGACCTGTGCTCATGCATCTTCTCCCCTGAACAGTGCATTTCTTTATTCTGTTTGAGCAGAGCACACTGCTTGTAAAGGGAAGGAAAAGAGGTGATTTGATTGGTCATGACTGAAGCTAGGCCAGGTTGTGCACCATTGATTCACAAAAAATAGAGCAAAACTAAAATAGAGAAAAAAATGACTGGATATATTTCGTTTAGGTTCACGGTTTTATTAACAACTGGGGAAAAAGTACAACTATGTTATGTAACAGCAAGAAATTACAATTTAGGAATACTTGTACTTTGTTAAATTCAGTGGAACTTTAAAAGGTGAGCACTGATTTCAACATGAAATCTTACAGAGGGAGTCTGATATTGCACGTTCATGAAAACAACATGGATCTTTGGGTTTTATTCAAATAAAACATACAAATAAATAGGACAGACTGAACATTAATTAGGCTTTGTAGTTTTGGAGTGTCTGAATTCAAGAGGCTGTAGCACTTGAGTTAGAAAAGGATTGGTTGTATTACTGCAAAAAGGCACGTCGGTCTTTAAAAAACTGTTTTTCTCGCTCATTTTCAAGCTAAAATTCCAAAATATAAAAAACTGAAAGAAATTATTTAAAAACTGCCATTTTTTTGTTCTTTTAAAAAAAAGTCTAAGCTGAACTCTTGGAGTTTTCCTGAGAGAAGCCCAGCTCAACGCACAATAGGGTAGGAAACTGGATTTCTATACTGGATTTCAACTACAGCTAGACTTTCCCCTCCACAAACAATGTTCAGTCCCAGAACTGAAAAACACAGAGCTGATCCAGACTTTACCACATAGTCCAAGCCAAATCTACACAAATCCTTCAGACAATCTGCACCAAAATTGTTATATATGTACAGTTTGACGCCGAGAACATTTTCCGAAGTGGAGCCACTGCAAACATGGCAGTGATCAGCCGTGGCAGCCAGTTGCTTTCCTCCGTTACCGGCATATTTACCTTGCCAGTAACAACAACCTCAGGTAGAACTCGTCCCGGGAGCGTCCTGGTGGCTTAGTGGTTTCGGGCACAACGTCCTGGGGTTGAACCTGGACCAGGACCTTTGTCGCATGTCATCCGCCTCTCTCTCTCTCTCTCTCTCTCTCTCTTCCCAGTCTTTCCCGTCTCTCTTCACTTTCAACTATCTAATAAATGCAAAAAAACTTCTCCTGTTCGAACTGACATCCCTGAGATTGTTGGTGAATATTGTGTGATTTTGTTTGGGAAAGGACTCTTACTGCATGATTGTGGACCATCTGCTCAAACTGCACTACAAAAGTGGCGTCCTCCTCAAACTCAGATCAGACCCAAAGTCTCAACTCAAACTAATCCCATCCACACAGGGCTTATGACGTCACGTCCTCCACGGCCGATCAGTGCCATTTTACAGACGGCTCCAATTCGGGAACATATTCAGGGCGTCAAATGTTTACATGTAGGTGCTTTTGCGCAAATCTGATCTGATCCGGTCTGCTTCGGTCCCATTTGGCCTGGACTAGCCGCTGTAGCGTGCTGGCGGCGGGGAGTTCAGGGATCCACGAATGAAACTGCGATGTATCTGACGCCGGCGGTGGTGGGCAGGCCCTCGTGGTAGTGGGTGAGGCGGCCGGGGTGCATGAGGGCCCAGCCTTTACGAGGAGCTTGAATGGAGCAGTTGTAGCGAAGGAACCTGCATCCGCCGCCCTGCAGTCACAACACAACTGTCAGACATCACGATGACACAAAATCAAGCTTACACTTAGACCAGAGATCATGCTCGTTATAACCGTTTTCAGTTTCATTTTTCTGATATTCAAATACATCTGAATATTAGCTTTAATAGTCAGAAATCCTTGTAATTCAATGTACTTTCTATATACGATTATGTATTACAGCGTTAGAAATTATAAATATCGGTAACAATGTTCAGCAGTTATCACATTTCAGATAATATAGAACAACACTGAGAAATAACTATTCTTTCGTCCATGTATTGGGGATGCAGGGCAATGACATGGATGCAACAAAACAAGGCTCCTTAAGTTTCTACAGCATGCAAAGAAGAGAGTATCAGAAACATAGAAATGACTCCAGTGCAAAGTTATGCTAACAAACATTCAAGATGAATTAAAAACACCAGGGATGTACATGCCAAGAATATGATGGCATTCCTCGCTGAAATAATGTGATTATGATTTCAATATCATGCTTTCTCAGACCACTGTATGCATGTGTGAGGAATATTTCTGTAAAAATTGCTGTTTTGAACCCAAAAATACAGAAAGGGTGTGCTCAATTCGGTCTGCCTGGAACACTGTGTGGGCGGAGTCAACCTCCCCATTTCTCTCCTATGTATTTTGTGGATGTATTTTTGAAAATATATTATGGCAAATGCACTTGAATAAGTGTCTTGTTATATTCACTGGACTACTGAATTATTAGTTTTGTAATATGGCATTTGAGATTTCAGGTGTATACTGCACTACTGAACTGTTAAAATGCTTTGAGCATTACCCATTGGTTTCCTATCCAATACCGATTGATTGATTGGCTGATTATTGACAGATGTATGTGCTCTGCATCCTTACTCTGAACCTATTTAAACTAATACTAACTTGGGCCTGAAAACTGACCCACTGACCCGAACCCTACATTTTGTGAACAATGGTTTTATATTAGGCCTGAATGACAGTCCCATCGGGTTCAGGCATTAATGTCAAGCTCTGCTGAAATTGGACTCCTATAGTGACTTCTGCATTCCTGAGATGCCGGAAAGTCGGAAATACTGACTTCCTGCTAGGAAAAATGCAGTGGAATGGTGCTTCAAGTTGGACTTCCAAATCTATCTAAATCTAGCAAAGCACCTGAGTGGTAAATGGTTAAAAGGTACAAATTAGAAATTTTGTGAAGTTGCACTTACAGTTGCTAATGTCCTATGCTAACGAGTGAGCTAACATTAACTGTTGCTGGGCAACAGGGTTTTACTTTGGGCTTAGAACATCTGCATCCTTGTTTCTCCCCTGCTTTGTACAAGCTGGGCCAGTGGAATGCCGGAGGCTGTAGATTCAAAACGCAACCTGTGACTTCCGACTTTGAATGGAACGCAGCTTAAATACCAACTCTCAAACACACTCACCTGGTAATCAAGGCCGACTTCATTGAGTGCAATGTTTATAGTGAATGTGGAGGCGTCATGGTGTGGCCTTAAATAAGGCTGCTCATCTGGCTTATACCTAACTACAAAAGCCAAATCAAACTGAGCCTGCAAACAGACAGACAGAAATGAGTCATGCAAGCTTTCTCATAGAAACTGCCAGTGTGGCCAGAGAGAGAAGAGTGTGTACACTACACATAGATGCCCTCTGGAGCTCCTGCTCAATGAAGAAAAGCATTAGCTCTGCCTCCTGGTTCAGCATTCACTCCCACAGACGGAGCAGAGAGAAGCAGAGACGGAAGGACGGGTCACCTGCATCATGGCCCCCTAGCCTCTAGTACCTGCCAGGTCACTATCATTTACCTCGTAGTCAACGCCTTTGCTGTTGAGAGCTATGTTAATAGTGAATGTGGAGGCATCGTGGTGAGGGGCGAGCAGGGGCTGCTCGTCAGGCTTGTACCTTACCACGAAGTTCAGTGGAGAGGAACACTGATGAGAAAAGGCATGGGGGGGTCAGCAGGGCACACAGGGAGAGGCAGAGGAGCCAAGGAAAGGTAGACGGGCTTAAAGTAGTAATCCGTGACATTTTCATATAAGCATCTGTCTGTTCTGCTTCTCTTTATCGCCAACTGACATAACACAATAGTGATTCAATCTATCGCCAGTTCATGAAAGCTTTTACATTTGCTCTTCTGAACACCTGGCGTGGCGTAGCCGTTTCCAGGTGTCGTGTCAAAATGTGTTTCCCCTTTAAAAAACATGTTTCTCCCTGCGGTGTGTGTCTTTGCCTCTTCCATGCTAGGGAAGAAAATTACACGGATTACCACTTTAACATGATTATTTCACTTGGGCAGAGGGCGATCATTTTGTAGTGCACATTCTTCTGTAGGAATTTATGAATGATCAACAAGTCACAAACAAGGAAAAGTAGATCCAAGTAATAAAACGGAACTCTGCGTCCTGGATCATACTTTTCAGGAGGCAAAATTTCTTCTTATTCTTCTAGTATTCAAGTGATACATAACGTTAATCAACTTGTGGTTATTTAGATAGTATGAGACATGGAAATGACAGTGGGGACCATTTAAGGGTCCCCATTGTGGGGAATGGTCCCCATTGTGAGGACCATTTCATCTCATCTCATACTTGGGTCAGCAATGTGCCACAAATACTCAAATGTTGTGCCATTCTCTCTAAATGGATATGAAAAAGCATTAAATTACAGTACAGATTTTACATTTTTAACATGTTACATTTGTGATTATGACATTCACACAGTATATTAAGCAACAAAAACAAATTGATGACATACCATATGTGTGTATTACTGTTCTGCTCTGTAGTGATATGATTAGAGCCACTTCTTGATAAAAGCAAAAATATGCCCCTTACTATGTGACTACACAGTCCTGGAATACATATATTTTTCTCCATACTTCATTTTCTTCCATATTTTTTTGGTGCATCTGTGAGTCCCACTGTCAGCTGAGAAACACTCAACACTGTGGAACAAGTGGATTCTCATGGATCCAGACTTTCACCAGGGCAATAACTTAACTAGGCCATACCGAAACATACTTCCAAAGTTATCTGGTGGTTTTGGCAGAGTTAACAGGCTGAAAACAAAACTCATCTGAACATTAATGACAGGGTACCAGTTTAGCAGCCAATCTGTTCTCAGCAGTGAACATGATAATAGTACTAGTAGTAACTTGTACTTTAAGCATATTCCTTTTCCCTGTATTACAGAGGGGATGCGATACCCTGACACTACAAATCTATGTCAATGAAAAATGCAAGAAGTCCCCCAGTCGCCCAGAGAAGTCATAGAGCTTACCTTAGTGTAGTAACCGGGATACATTTTCTCTGTTATTGCCGCTACGTAATCCAGTAAGATTTTGTGCCATTCTTTCTCATAGCCGACTTGATTCATGTGGATGTCGATGGTGGGGACATTCTCATAGCCACCTTGGATTCTTTTGTCCTGACAGAAACAATTCAAGATATCAGATGATAATTAGATCGTTTCCTTACAAAACTGACTCAAAAGCCATGTTTCGCTTCATCTTTACGGGATCTTTACGGGATCTTTCAAACACAGCAATCAGTTTTGCTGAAAGAGAATGAAAACGTACCACGTTGGCGCCACCGGACCACTGTCCAAAGTGTTCCATTTCTTCGACGATATGGTCACAAGCAAGGTCGCTGAAGAGTGGGAACCAGTACACATCAGGACAGGGCTGGGAGACACAAAACACACACCAGGACTTTAACCATATATACAAAACCATGTGACAAAAAGATAAATCAAACATTCATTAGCATCCAATGCTATGCTTTCCTTTTAGAATACATAGGTTTACCCTTTAACTACATTTCAAGTCTTGTCACGTGATTTTAGTGCACAGGCCTTTCTTTCTAAAACATCACTGTGATGTATCAACAAATGAGCAAATCCAGACACCGAACTACATACGGACCCAGAGCACAGAAACGGTCGACTTCAAGTTCAGCGTTGCGACTCACATTTTCGATCAGCTTGCTTTTCAATATGTGGGAGTAATTCTCATGGATGTAGCGCTCCTCCCAGTCCTGACGGAAACAAGCACCATACATTATCTTCAGTGTAGTTACAGAGCATGTGTCAAACGTATTCTGGGCAAACTTTTTTAAACCAGTTATTGAATAAAGAGGTTTGTACTGTGATTGACAAAACTACTACTACTGCTGCAGTAGTACTATACTGCTATAATAATGATGTAAAAAGTGAGTTACAAAGTGCTTTACAAGATAAAATGCATGTTGGTTCTCACCACTGGGTTTTCAAAGATCTGCCAGAGGTCGTTATGAAGATGGCTGGTCTGGCAGTTTTCTGTTGACAGGATGCGACCAAAGGTATGCATGTTGGTCACATACATGAAGACGCCCTGAGAGAGAGTTCACCGCAGATAAAATATTAAAGCTGACATTTTACATTCCCAAATGTGCATGCTAAAGCTCCACTGATACACTAGTGGGCCAGTATTTTAGCTATTAGCCTTTCACAGGTTATTAATGTCAGCATATGCATTGGTAAGATTATTGGCACATATAACAGAAGTCAGTGTTTTTCTTCCGCATTTATCAGTATGAGATTCAGTCCAGAAAGTCCTTGGTTGGGTCTTGGTAGACATTGTAAATATGATTGTCAGTCCACATTTCATCAGTAATGACAGTGTTGCTGCTGTTTGGTTACACTGTGTCCATTCTTCTCAAACAATAGTGACACTGAGGAATACAGAATAATTCCTGATGACAGATCTACAACAGCATGACCGACTGACCGTTAGATTGGTCATGTGATGTGCTGTTTGAATATACTGCAATATGAACAGTCTGCTGGCAATAGCAGACTGAATCATCACTTGACTGTGCAGTATGCAGTTCATATTGATGAGTGTGTAGCATGTTGCAGGTTAGTGTCCGGCTGTCAACAAAGGCCTGGATCTACTCAAAAGTCAGAACAGCTTGTATCCGAGGCCGGTGCACAGAACCTGGAGTCCTGGGCAGTGGAAAAAAACCGGGTCTGATGAGTTGTCTTTCAGCCTTTTTACTCAATCCAGATGGATATAAAAATGCCCTCTAGCCACATGCTCTGTTGCACATAGTGGTGGATTTGTAATGGCATGGCGCCATCTACTGGGAGTCATTCAGTCTGATGATCGCTCTGCATGCTTGTATAACGGGACGAGCAATATAGCGCTCCCTGCAAACTGAAGTACGTAGCTCTGTGAAGTAATTGATGAAGTTTTGATCAGAACTGATGGCAAAAACTATGAAAATAAGGCCCAGGTTGAGAAAAACCAGAATCATCCTTTAAGTGTTTCACTTATTTTGCCCACCCCCTATATGTATGTATATGTACAATATGTCTACTATACGTATTGTACATCAAATGGGGTGTTTCAAACGTCGCATCGATGAAGTCCTTGACACAAAACCAATCTTTCCTTTGTCTTGATCAGTCACTGACCTTGTTGCGAACATTGTGGCAGAAAGCCATGTCAGGGTCCAGGGTGTCTGAGTTGAAAAGCTCGAAGTCTGACAGCTCTGATCGAAGGAGGCTGGCCTTCACCAAGAACACACTGGACACATAGGGGACGTTCCACACACCCCTGCAGACAAGACAGAGAGTCTTTGGTGGACACGGCCCCCGAGATGCTTCACATTCCAGTACCAAAACTAGCATCAGATATCAGACAGATACTGTGCTAAAACAGGGTATTGGTGTTAAAGTTAATTGTCTATATCTATATTGCTTAGTAACGGTCACATCAACCTCATAGTGGTCAGATAGGTAAAAAGGTATTGGTGTTTTCCTATTACCTTTAACACACAGGTAATGTTAAGTGCAATAATTAAGGATTTGTAATTTTGCATGGTGATATATTACCTCTTCACTGGACGTCTCTGTTGGGACTCTGCTGTAATTAGCTAGCTTACTTCTCTGTTGTTGCAATTCCTTGGTCACCAACCAAGTCATCATAGATCACTTACTGCCCCTTTAAATTCTTTGGAGAGCAATGTTTTGTCAACTTACAGCCTGCGTCCTTGAACTATATCCACGTAGTCCTCAGACCGGGCATAGTAGCCCTCCGCACTGAGGGCTCCCCAGAAGTTGCTCCACAGCCGGCCGGCCCGAGTTATCATGGGTGCAATGATAGGCCTGAGGGAGAGATTTAGGGAAGTGTTACTATTATTTATCTACATATGGCTAAACTACTGTTTTGTAACACCTAAACTTGTGTTAAAAATGTATTACAGAGAAAATGAACAGATCCAGTATGTTTTGTACTGCAGCAGCCAAAGCAATGAACTGACAAAAGATTATTAGTGATGCTACTATACTTACAGATTTTGCTCAATGGCAATTTTGAGTGTGTCCTCGTTCTTTAGGACCACTTGAATGTCCAAGCTGAAGAAATATTCACAATCCTTGTCCTGCCGACACATATCACTGAAAAGAAGAAAAAGAAGCATTTAAAAAAATCCACGTTTTATGAAATTAAAGCGCGATATTGAGATCATACACATCTTCAATGTATCAATGTCAACACTGATAGCGTGCGCCTCGTCACTCGACGTGATGAGGCCTGTTCACACTGTCGACTGATGTTGTCATGACTGTTTTCTTCGTCAGTGGGGTAAAACAACACAGCATATTGCCATGTCGTACACCAATACCTTTGCAACAGTTAGCAAGTCAGCTAGCTCTAACTGTCCAGTGGACAGTAGCATGGTCATTTGGCCGGACATGAAGTAAAGCTCCTGGTCAACTCACAGGCCGTGGTTGCGTGAGGCAGCGCCGTCCATCTTCTCCTCAGGCCCGATGACTTTCACAACCTGATACAGACTTCCATGACCCTTCAGGAAAGAGCTGACGTGCTGCTCATGATGAGGCTCCTGAAGGAACAGATTAGTAGTATTACTAAGAAGAAGAAGAAGAAGAACAGTTTGCATTGCACCTTTAAAAACAGAGTTACAAAGAGCTTTGCAAACAATAAAATAGCAAGTGTGCCAGTGGTTTTTAGGTGCTCAGGGGGTCTGCAGGGGGGTGACAGAGCAGCAGTAAATATACACATGCCGTCATGTCCAATCTCAACACCATCTGCCGTCTCATTGGGGCTAATCCTGTGATACATCCTCACTGACACACCCACAGACTCCACCAGCACTGACCAACACACAGATCGGAAGAGCGTCG
>OMOV01041921.1:14050-24534 GCA_900312565.1 Beryx splendens | reverse complement strand
CTTTCCCTACACGACGCTCTTCCGATCTATCTGCCTTCTCATTCTCTTCAGCTGTAGGAACTCCTAGTTCATACAATAAATACTGTAGATCATGCAGCAGATTTATGCATGGAGTATTAGGTTAAATAAATAAAATCTGCAGCCCCGTCTCTTCCTTATTTAGACAAGCAAAATGCTTGATGGTTACCGGGTCAGAATCTTCCATTTCGCTGCGCACAAAAGCATTAGCACTAATACTAATCTGTAGTTGACTGAAGCCTGAAGGTCAAGATTTCACAACTTGAAACAATTTCAGTGCATTGAATTGTAAGATCAACTGGTTTGCTCTGCAGAGTCTTCACACTTTCTCACCTCCTCGTTGGGTGGACTTTCTCAGGTTTTTTCGTCAGCCATAGCCTCGAGGCTGATGTGGTATTGATGTTAGTGAAACCCCCTGATACACGCCTGCTTGGGCGTGAAATATTAAAACAGGGAATCATGTTTTTTTCCCCCTCCCAGGTACAGTTAAGCTCAATAGACTCCAAACACCTCCACAGCTGGCTTATTATTGACAGGGTAAAATCACCATTTACAGTATGAGGCAAAGAGACTCTAAATACTGTCAGCCGACTAATTCACTTTTCATTTGCATTTTCATTTCAGCTTATGATACTGTTGATATGCTATATGATATACTGTCACTACATCATGATAGACACAGTAACATAGAGGGGATTTTTACATAAACTACAAACTGAATAAAGCTGCTTTTTGTATCCTAGAATTTGCCAGGCATAAAATATTAAACAGAAGCCTCATGTTGGATACAACGCAGAAGGTTTTTATGAGTCCAAGAAGGCCCCCACGTACATCATTTAGTGTGGGATATAAAGTAATAATGACTTTTATTCTAAACAGATGGGATCATCTCATTACAGCTCTGTGTAAAATAATCCTGTTACCTTATCACTGAATCTACAGTATGTACAACTGTGCAGCAGTTTGAGTGCCTGTGAGCAGTTGGGCCGTTTTAAATGCTTAGTTTGGGAATTGAACAGGTTGAGAGTAGGTGTTGGAAATTAATGCATTTTCCAACTGAAGAGAAATGACTAGTCCAAATGCCTTAATGCATTGCATCAGTTCTCTCCCTCAGTGTTTTAAAGATTAGATCTCATCGCTCCATTGTTTTGGTGACAAAAACAACTGTGAAAATGTCACATTTTTCACTGCTTGAACACACACACATATGCACACAAGCATAAAATCAGATTATCAGCATCAGCAGGCCTCGCTCTGATGAATGCAGTGTACAGTAGTCAGAGGCACACATGTGTGCAGTATCCCCGTAACATCAAGGCAGCTAAATTGAGTTAGAGGCATACACTAGTGGGACCTGTGTCCCACACTGCCAAGCCACTAATGTTCAATAAATTATCATAACTGTGGGTCACTAACTTGGCTCTTCTATGGTAATGAATGACTTGTATTTTAATAGTGCCGGGTCAGGGCCAAAGCTGCATCGTTTTATGTAATTGGTTTTGATTTGAAGCTCAAAGGGACGCGAATAGCAGCAGGCTTTCCTTCCCGTCGTTTAATCATGCGATACACTATAGAAAATTTAAGTTAATGTAAGTATGTTAATATGTATATCTGTGTTGCTGTTGCCATGAACATGTTTTTGTGATGATTCTGTTTTTGTAATGTAAGAGGGGTAGGTGTTAATAAGCTTTAGCTCCAGCCTACACCCTTTCGGTTTACTATAGAAAAATTCAGCAGGTGGCGTGCCTGCTCAACAGCACTTTTTTGTTTTTGTCATTTTGTTTGTATATTGAAAATTAATTGAATAAACTAATAACTAACAAAACTAATAACTAATGTCCCTGAAACTGAAACACATTTTGGCTGTTTATGTCAATTCTGGTATCTGATTAGATTATAGTAACAGACAACCATAGCCTACTGTATTTTTCCCTTACAACACGCACACACACACACACACACACACACACACACACACACACACACACACACACACACACACACACACAGAGAGATTAACATTTGTTTGTTTTTATCTATATTTACACTTTGAGACAAAACCGTTTTGTTGAAATTGCTTCATAAATAAATTGGACTTGACGACATGAGCACTGGATTTAACTGGCTGGTTGTCAAACTGATGAATGGCACGTGGTTGGTTTAGTGTGCATGTGGCTGTCTGCCTGGGAGGCTCGTGCACGTGAATGTGCCTACAAGTCAGTCTGCAGGGTAAAATCTGCCCGGCTGCACAGGCTGAGCTCGTGGGAGAGGCTTTTTATACAGGGCGTTTTGTCTCCACCCATTGGTTGCTCAGTGAAACATCAAGAAAGTTGATCTACATTACAATGAAATTATGAATTTAATTAAACTGTGTCTCTCACGATTTATGATTGTATATTGATTATACAGTGTATAGGCTATCGATGACAGTATCTGTTTTTCCACTTGTCTACAGAAAGGCCTAGATAGACAGATGTGCACGACACACACACGCACACCCACACACACACACCCACACACACACCCACGCACGCACGCACACACACACACGCACACACACACAGAAGACATAGCGAGAGAAAGGGAGAGAAGCAATTCTATCCTTTTCATTTCTAGATCATACAAATTCTCTCACACAAAAAAGGACGCAGGCCTGTCAAATAGTATAGTTTTATTGTTTAATATTTTATTCGCATACAGTATAATCTCTCATTGGTTTCTATGCTGCTGAAATTTCTGGACTGAACATCCATCACTTTTGTTGATATTGATCTTCCGATCGATCGGTTGGTTAGTGGGCTGGTTGGTTGAGCAAGGTCAGGGCAGCTGATTGGATGAGTGACCACCAGACAGCTGTCCACTCACCCATCCTTTGCTCTATGAACCTTGAAACGGTGCATTAACAATTATGTGCATGGTGAATATTTATGTCCAGTCAGTGTATTGATCAGGGCTTTTCACGCTTTATCCCATTGACACGGAGATACTGTGTGAGAGGACCAGGAGGGGATTCCATTAAATTGGATTAATGTTTTTTTGCTGTTTGCTTTTTGACATGAAACTGCAAAACCTAATAAAGATCACCCACTATTGCTAGATTTACCAGCACCATGCCTCGATAGGCTACTGCTCTTCTTTAAACTCCAATGCAACCAACAATGTCATCAATGCATTTGCTGTAAAAAATAAATGTAATCCGATGTATAATGTTAGATTAGACGGGAATTCATTTCAGAGGACAACTTAATACTTTATCATGTATCTTAACCCCAGTCCGAATGTTAAGCCCTATGCTAGATATGCTGATTCTGTCCATTCAGTCTCCCCAATGTTGTTTGCTTGGTTGTAGGAGGTGTGCTTGTCCTCATCAAAATATAAAAATAGGCATTTTTCTTTTTAAAAGGTAGATATGGTTTCAGTGAGTTGTTCAGCATTCATCTATTGTTGCCCGGCTGGGGTGACAGTAAGCATAAATGGCACAGGAAAGGAGGACAGGAGGTAAGACACAGTGAGACAAGGGGTGTGGATGAGGTGTGGGGTGTGGGGGCTATGTCTCTGATCACTGAATGGGTTTCTGTAGGCCTGTAGAGGTAAGTTAATGCGTCTTTGTGAAAAACAGCAAGAGGGCTTTGACTTGATTCATCAACACTAGCCACAACTTGAGAATTGACAATAACAAACCCATGCCCAAACATCTCAAATGTTCTTCTTTTAATGAGCAACGCATCTGTATATCATACGTCAGTCAGCATTGAAGTGCATTGATTAAAAAGTAAGTGCAAGTACAGATTTTTGATGCATTCATTTTGACTAGAGGATTAAATTATTTGCAACGTCGCCCCAAAAATAGTCATTCTACAGGGGCACTCTGCAAAAGAAAACCGCTATAGTTGATGCTGTTTCTAACCTAAAAGATATATGCTTTTTTTCCTCATTTCAAGCTTTATAAGTTATCTCTGAGTGACAGTGTGTAGGAGCGATTTTCTTCTGCCATCTGTTGTCAGTTCACTTCAGTCCATCAAACACAGGACTTCTTCCTCAATGTAACTGCCATGCTCCCTGACTGACAGGTTTCATGGTTTCCCAGTTTGCTTTGAGGAACACGGCATCTGAATCAAGCCAGCGGAAGCACAAAGTCTGTGAGAAGCACTATTTTAGTGCAATAGTTTCACACTTGGTAACCTTGCCACCTAAAACTGGCTACCTCTGCATAGAGATGGAGTAGAGTTCTTATCATAGCCCCATCGATAGGCCTTTTAGTTTTTACTGAGGGAAGCGCCATTATTTATGGTCATGTCACCAGAGCAAGGATAACAACATCTTTTGAGGTAATAAAAAACAAATAACAGCATGAAGTTATCCATTAAAATGCATTGTCCCCGGTGTCTTGGATTCTGTCATCAGAATTTGGATAATACTTATTGAAACCATAAGGCTTTACGATAAATGCAACTTGGCCATATGATGGCAAGTCTTCAGTGGAGGCGCTCCCCTTGGACTCTAGCTGCTCTCGGAGGAGGTCGGAGGTGCTGTGGAGGAGGACCTCCGCCGGGACACTGACTGTGAGCGCTCAGGGCTGTGTTTGTCGTAAGGCTGGAGTTGCACCTCCAGGAAGTCCCTGTGCTGCTGGCTGATGACCTGGCTGATGAGTCCCGGCAGAGCCTGCAAGTTACCCAGCAGAGTCTCCAGCTTGGTCTCCAAGAGGGCAATCCTCTTCTCCATGTCCTCCCCTCTCTCATTCAAGTCTGATATCATGTCATACATGATGTTCTGAGTCTGGAACAGGGGAGAAGAGACACACTCAGCATCATCATTTACAAATTTGGGTTATTGCCGATGGAGGACTCAAGGATATGTATTCATTATTTAGATTATAATTAAAAAACACACTGGCTGCTTCAATACTTCAATAGACGTGCAGATGAAAGTCGTCAGAACGTTCTGAGCTAGTGTTGAGAAGAGGACAGTAGAGAGAAGAGTTAGAGAGTTTCCTTCACAATGATTTACTTTCTCAACACAATCTGTTCAGTCTGCACCCCTACTACAAATAACAGAAAATCAAAATGAATGCATATTAAAAGAACATCGAATAGCATCTGTTTTTCATTTGACATGAAGAGGATTTATCTCACCATCTAAAACAAAACGGTATTAAGGACAGCGATCAATAAAACAAAGAAAATGTCAGTTATGAACATGTCTGATTTTTTTTCAGTCAGTTGATTAGCTTAATCAGCTTTCACACTTCACAGTAAATCTTATTATATTATCCACTTCGGTGACTGCAATTCGACACCGACTGCCCCGTTCTCCTCCACTGTTAGAGGAGCAGAGGTTGAAAGCAGTATAATCAACTCCGCCCTGAGGAAGGTCAGAGGCACATCAGGTAAAGCCATGACCTGAGTGTATCAGTTGCTCTTACGCTAAATAGTTACAGCCTTGGGAAGCGGCATATTTTTCAGTTAAAGGAGGGCGTGGACTTGATAAGAAAGCTATTGGAGACGCCGTGCTCTCATGCAGACTGAGGTACATGATGAGCCCGACCTTGTTGAGACAGAAAAGGCACCTGCTGACATCGCATAATGTTTCCCCCTCTCTTGGTGCATTAACCTTATAAACTTCTCAAAATACAGTTGCCGTCTGCCTGCTCTTTGATTCCCCAGGTTCACCCGTCTAAAAGATTCTCCTCCCCGACACAGCGCACAACATTGAGAAGTCAGATTTGTATGGGGGAGTGGGAGTGAGGCTGCTGCTGGTTGGTGAGGTTTTTATTCAGTAGAAGAGTAATCCCTGGCAGCCTGGGGGCCCATGCCATCCATCACTTACCTTGTCCTCTTCTGATTTGAAGCAGCAATAATGGGATAGGTTGTTTATGGGAATCACAGTGATCCACTGAGGGCTAAAGCAGCCCTGACACCATTCAAACAGCAGCAGCTAGGGCAGTCAGCGGTTTCACTGTGCTGTGTTACTTACGTAAGCACCAATCTAATCCTTGATTGCTTGAACTGTTAATGTTTCCCAGTGTATACACCATATTACCAAGGCAATTAGCACATCATCTTAGCAGTTAATTAATGGGAAAATGACAGGAAGCTGCCAAATATGACCTAAGAGTTAAATCTATGGCTATGACATCCTACAGACCTGTAATCTTTTATATCACTATATCAAGAAATGAATTGCAAACAGGCATCAAGCTGAACTAACTCAAGCCTGAGCCACATCTGCAAGCCATTAAGTGAAACAGGAACATATTAAATAGTGACAACATAACATATTGGAGCCCCTGGGGAGGTCTGAAGGTAGTAAACCATGAGAGAACACATATCACACGCACAAGGTGAAAATGCTGGTGCGAGAGTATATGAGGACGTTATTGATCCACTTCAACCGCATAGCAAAACCACACGCTGAAACTATCAAACCATTTCAAGGAGCAAAAAATGAGAGAGGGAGAGAGAAAGAGAGGAAGAGCAGCAGAGGTTGTTCCAAACAACAAATTGGGTGAGCAATTGTAAAGTGAAGTCTTATACTGCAGCTTCCCTGGCAAAGAGTGAAGAGAAATGCTGAAGGAAAAAACACATTCAACCAAACGCTGTCATTCAGGCTACATTAGGCGAAAGGCCGCACCTTATATTGCACCTTATAGATGTGAAATGCCAGAATCAAGGGGACGCATTGTGATCTGAGGAATTTCACATGGCTCTGCAGTGGCAATGCAGCTGCCAATGATATTTTAGGCTCCATTATACGGCTTCATCTATCCAGTGGGAGCATAAAGAGATGATTAACGCTATGCTGCCCTCTTATGGCAAGAGACTCGCATGGCAATGATTAAAGGGCCAGCCGAGTGGCTCTGGCTGCGGGCCATCTTATCCAATGTCACATCCCCTCTCTCGCTGCTGTTTTACAGCATAAGGTGATTGGGCAATATTAACTAATACTTTTCATGGCATGCTGGTCTAAATCTAGTCTGACTGGTGGACTGTTGAATGTCAAAGCTGTCTGCCTTTCTCTCCTCTCTTTCTCTGTCTCTACTTCTGGCTGAATCATCAGATCACAGTGTGTCTCCCTTCCCAGGTTACTCTGTTTCTGCTGTGTCAGGCTGGCGCGCTGCCTGGTCTTTCCCTAAGGTTTGTCAACTTCTGTTTAGTGCATCTGGAGACAAACATCAAAGAAAACATTAGGTGAAAACCAGCTTTGGGTTTTTGCATACTAAAACATTTTTCTCTCCCCCTGAAATTTTGAGGGACACCTGTCCTGGAAAGTGTGACTCACGCTGTAAAAGAAAATGATGCTGTTATACCAAACCCAGCAGATCCAGATTTCAGGTCAGTGCGGATAACCAGTATTGTCACACATTGATTTTTGTATCACCATATGAAAAGCCTGTCTGTTTATTTGACACCTGTAGACTTTGATTATATTAGAAAACACAACTAATTCAGCGAGTGAGCTAGCATGCATTTAATTCAACCACACAGATGAAAGAAAGTTTGCAGGATAGTTGTCTATCCTAATGTACAATGCAGCAGTAAACTGTTATTGGTCTAGCTTACCTTAGCAAGGTCCACTAGTGAGTTTGCTTGGTCATTCAGCTTGCGTTGCTCCATTTTAACACTTCTCAATCTGAACACAAGACCATTCAGAACCCAATAAATAACGCTATCAGTATTGATCAATATATTTGTGCACACACAAGGCATACACATGGAGAACACTCCCAGGACATGCACAGGATGTGTGTAGAGAATGCAGGGATTGCAAGGGTCAGTCTGTTTGGTTGAGCTGCATGCAAAGTGGAAAGGAGATCACAGAGGGGGAGAGCCGCCATTGAGGAGAATGAGACCAGCCCTTCATCATCCCACTTGATCAAAACGTACAAGGCATCGAAAGGAACGAGGACAAACTGCACAGAATTGTATCACAGAACCTATGCAGTGGCAACAGTATTTGGCAAGTCCTGGTTACTTGACATATGAGATTATAAAATGACAAAAATAAGTCCACTGTGGTGTATACACCATACACATTTCTTCTGTGGGCTAAACTAACATTTCTCTGTTTAACTTTATGAATTATTTAGTCCGTCAAAAAGCCACAGATATCAAACACAGTTCTATCTAAACATAAAACACTTCTATTTAACCTTTTTGACAGTAGGGGGCTGCACAGATGTGGATTTGTTTCCTTTTGAGACATCAAAATTTGAAAAACAATTAAATTTTATATCAACCAAATTAATCAAAATTGAGAAAAATTTAAAGGTCTTCACAGTTCGCCACCTTAAGTAACCCTGTTAATGCTTGATGGGTGGAAAATAACACATTTGCCAGTAAAATAAAATCTTAAATGACATTATTTGCCCACTGACATTTATTTGTGGGGTAAAGAAACTTGTGATGTGGACCAAATTTAATCCACCAAACATCCTATTTCTAAAGTCTGCACAAAATAACTTACCTAATCCATATACCAGTCTTAAATAATTCACATCTCCCATTTAATTAAGCCTCTAAATCCAGTGTTCTCAGGGGGTTTGGAAACAGCAACTGTGCAGTATTGTGGAGTCTGGACCACACTTGGGGTTTCAAGATATTAGGGTGCTTTTTTCCTGCAATCACCCTCACATGCTAAATTACATTGGAGACAATACGCACGGCAAACTGAAGGTGGCAAAATAAAATCGTAAAAACCCTCTATAACCAACCGAGACACTAATGCACTTTGAGTGAAAGGGGATCATTGGGTTGTGTGAATCAGAGGCAAACAAGTAGTGAAGATCAAGAGGGGATTATTAAGGGGCCCTTAGGGACTCTGCTAATTAGCCGAGATGCACCCATTCTCATGCAATGCAGGATCGTTTTTAGATTTCCTGAAGACAGGCAGATGTGGAGCAAAAATGACAGGTTACACCAACAGAGGGTGCCACAGGAATCACTAAAGGAAACTACAGGCAAAGGAAGATGTTCTGACAGTCGAAGACCAAAATGCTTCATACAGAGCAGAGTCTAAAGACAAGTAGAGGACAGTATTGCAGAATAGCACTCTTATTGTTTAAGTAGCCTAATTGAGTGAAATGAGAGAAAAAAGAGGCAGGGTCTATCTAAAATGATGAAAGATAATAGATATTCGATGTTAAATGGCTTTGCAGTTGATGTAAGACCTGTTAGAAATCTGCATTTCACAGTTGGATGACCAATAGCTGTCACATGTTGTTGAAGAACGGGGCAGCGTGAGGTCAGGATGGGGAAGTGCACTTGCCCTCCCTTTTAGTGTCCCTTTCCCTCTGTGAATCACTGATCCTGGGCAGCTCTCCTTTTCAATGGGCAATGTTAAATCTGCTTTGCAATTCATCAGGGGAAAACAGCTACGCTAAGCTCTTCAATACTCCTTTGAATCTGTTAAGGCAATCTCAATAGTGCTGCGGCATATTTTTTCCTGCAAGTTGCTCTCTGTCATGACTCCTGTTTACCTCATTGTGGAAAGACTAATGTTCATTTTCCTTTAGTGTAATGGACACAGGGTGAATATTGGGCAGCTTGTCTCTTCCGACCCTGCTGTCCCTGACTACTGAGATTTGAGCTGAACAGGGAGAGAGCCTCACACTGTCAGTCATAGATTCAGCCTCTTGGCCACAATCAGGAGGCTCCCAGGGGCTTACCCTGACCTTCCCCTCAGGTCACGTTCCTGTTTCTCTCGTCCACTAAGCTCTCAGCTAACAAGCACACACCGCCTGTCCTGTTCCCCGCTATGCTTCCCCCTTTCAACCTTGTAGAGAGAACAGGACAGCAGTCCCAAGGGGATTGTCAAACTGCGCTGAGGCACTTGTCGTATTCTTGCCAAAACAGCTATCATGCCCTAAAACATATTGTAAGACATCTGGTTGCATACATGCAACATCATGCCTGTAAAATGCAACGTCCAAATAAGCTATGGAGCGTTTCAACCCATAGCATACAGTATAACTCTGCATGAGCTTCGGAAATGCATGACAGGCGTATATCCTTGTGAATTATGCCGGCTGCCAGCTATATGGTGACACTGGACCAGTGCCTTTGCTACTACGTCATCCAAGAGAGAAATGGAGAGAATGTGGCTGCAAATGTAGTAACAGGCGTAACAATGGTTCCACAAGCCGAAAGATGACCCTGAGCCCTGATCTGTATGAGCATGACTGGTAAGTGGTATAACATGACTTGAGAGATATATTGTATACTTGTGCTATTGCAGGTCTCTCTCCTGTAGAGCTCTAGTCGTCATCCTTCGGTACGTGAAAGCAGAGTTGATTGGAGTTTAATCAGTGGCTTTCTGATTAAAGATCAGATTTTCATCACATCCATGCAAAAATGGAAAGAAAAACACCCTCCATCACTGATAATTGAAATTCACTTAGGAAGCATGTATGGGAGTATTTACAAAGTGAATTTCAATTATCAGTGATGGAGGGTGTTTTTCTTTCCATT
>OMOV01041913.1:0-10407 GCA_900312565.1 Beryx splendens | reverse complement strand
GACAGACACCTATCTTTTTTTTTTTTTGTAATGATACGGCGACCACCGAGATCTACACCAATGACATAATGAAGGGATTAGAAATTCAACACTTTTTGTACTCAACTGTGTTCCTCACAAAGCCTTAGTCATGAATAGGCCATACAATATTTTCAGCAGTGTACACATACTGCACTGATTCATCATAAATTATGTTATCCAGAGAACACCAACACTTTATTACTCTCTCATGTCAGCAGATGACTCAACCACCCGCTCCTATCCATATCTGTATCTTGATTTTGCAAACAACAAAGTTTAAAAAACTTTAAGACTCTACCTTTGTCATTACATTACTCAGTAGTCAGCATTGGTCAGAACCACTAAATTCCTGTTGGCTGAGGCCTCGTGGGTCCAATCAAGATCGATACTTCAGTGCCTTTTTCCTGCCTGTAAAATAGCATGTAATGGCAACAAACTATCACTCAGAAACTATGCAGATAATATGGTCTTGGGGCACCGACCTGAGGGAGGAGAGTTCTTTCTCACCTCTTTGATCAAGGGGCACTCTCTGGAACTTTACCTCTCACAAACGAAGGGGCTGTGCTGTGGGAGGAGGAGAGTATCAGAGACCCCCATCCTCTCCTCTGACCCCTCAGGCTGAGGGGTTCAGCTGGTGGAGCAGGTCCTTCACCCAGCCTACCAACTACAATAATGCTGCATCTGTTGGGAATGTGGAAAACTTTTAATATCAGGAATAATATTTTAACTGCTATCTACAAATCCCTCATTGGCTGTGTACTTGCATCCTGGTTCAATTCAACTGTCTCAGTCAAAAGCAAAACAAACCTCCCAAGCATCATTAATCAAGCAAGTAAAACAACAAACAACAAAAAACATTCCCCAGCCACAACTGCAAGAACTCAAGTCAGTCAGAGGCAAGGACTCACTGATCACACAAGACCCCACACACACCCTCTTTAAATGCTCCCTCCTGTCTGGATGCTGCTATTATGTTCCACTGGCCAAGAAGAACACTTATAAGAAACCATCCATTCCCTCAGCAATAAAAACCATGAAAAGCAATGGTGTTTTTATTGCATCCGGTGTTCCTGCTGCTTTTTCTCTGTCCCCTGTATGTACCATATTCATGCAATGTTTTTTTGTTTTTTTTTACTGCATTTAATTGGTTAATAAGCCCATGTTGAGAAAGAATAAAGCTTATTAAATCTTTCCAATATTGAGATATGTGATAGGCATTTGTGCTGCTTCGTCACCACCATATTACTATATCTGAAGATGCACTCTCAACACCTTAAAAACACAAACCTCAACACATTTTAGGAAAATGTTATGCCCATGATGTCACTTTTTTCAGGCCGGCACTGTTTTAGGGAAACACAGTAGCTTTTCACAACACATTAGCTTTTTAGTTCATTGTGTTTTTTGCTTTGTTTGGATGTTTTCTGATGTGTGAACAGTGCAATTTCAGATGCACTTGAATGTCTTGTGGCAGTGGTTCATCGGCAACAAACAACCACCAAACATATCAGTAAGAAAGGAATATGTTGAATGGTGATCTGAGTTAACACCTGTTAATGTAAAACCCACATATATAACATTGCAGTTTTGCACTCAAAATTCTCAAGTAAGTAATGGTAAGAAACAAATGTCAGTTGTTTTGATTATTTACACAAAAGAATATATAAAGATTTTACACAAATTTAAATCGTTTATTATTGCCAAAACTTAAAGCTCTAGTTTGTAAAGATTACAATAAGAAAATTAATATTAATATTAAAGATTTGTGCAAATTGCAAAAAATGTGCAAACATTTACTCTGTCTCTGTGTGTGTGTGTGTGCGTGCGTGCGTGTGTGCATGCATGTGAGCATGTACATGCCTGCCAGCACCTGGACACATGCTGATATGCATGATATGTATTGGAGGGTGTCTCTCTTGCTTCTAGGAAGTTTATTTATAAATCTAACGGTTTCTAGAAAGTTTCACTATTACAGGTGTGGTCCCAGAAGTAGAGAGAAAGAGGGGAAGTGACTCTCTAAGACGATATATTTGGAAACCCCAGGGAACTGAAAAGGCCTCTTAGCTCTACTGATAACAGAGGTGATACTGACTTGCTGTAGATGTTCATTGGCCTGTGTCGTGTCTCAAATGAACAGAACAAAAGCTTAATGTGTATATCACAAACGCAATCAACTATAATATAATATAATTTATGGTCATACCCCATTTAATTTAGCTCATTAACAGCTATTTGCTAGTTTTGTCCAAGTGTATCATATCTATTTGATTATCCCTAACCTGAAAAGATAACGAACAAACAATCCTGGCAATAACAAATTAAACAAATTACAAGCATAACAGTAAATTCACTGTAATAAAAGAAATGTTTTATACTCAAAACTACAAAAACACAGTTACATACAGAAAAGACATACATTCTTAGTAAAGAAATTACATTACATGTTGTCATTTACATACCAGTGAAATGTTGATCCCAATATAGGTGACAACATTGTAACAATGTATATGTTTACAGTCGGGTCTAAGATAATAATTTATAAGTATTCCAGAACTGTTTTAATTGTTATTCAATAGCATAGTATCCAAGACAGGCAAATTTATATGAGATAAAAATCACTACTAACCAAAAAACACAAAAATGATGACATGTAGTCAGTTGTGAGGGCGCATTCTTCAGTGACATGTTTGTGTGCTGTACATCCATCTCACTCCCCCTGTCACTCTTTCTTTGTCTGAAAAAGATATCAAACAGTAAATATAAACACTAAATTCAGTTGGCTACACAAGGATGTATATGTTTCTGTTAAAAAAATTTAATTTATACACAGGCTACTGTGTACAGGAAAGTGATGTGTAAAGTTGTTGATGCACAATGATAGGCACTTGCATTCTGATGCACATGTTTTGCTGTGACAATAAAAAAACAAAACAGTAATAACATTCCTTTAGTGTGCTGCTCATTTAAGACTGTCCTGCTCATTTGCCCCTGTTAACTCAAAATCTGTGCATGTTAATTTTAATAGTTCACTGATTACTTTTAAAGGACTACACCAACATGTTTGGAATTTGGCCCAATAGCCACCTTACCTATTAAACGGTGAGAGGATTGGCACCAGAATCATCTCTGTGTCTCCAGTAGAGAGTTCTGTCTGACGGTGTAGCATTCTCTATGTTAAGTTATCGTAGCCAATTAACATTATTCAAAAATTGAGAAAATTAGAAATTCGCCCGCTCGTCAGATATTGGGTAAAGTGATTCATTCCCAAAAAGTTGGTGTAGTCCTCTAAGACTTGGCAGGATCAAAGATCTTTTAACCCCTTATGAGACGGAGCAGCATCTCAGCCTGAGATCTGCACTCCGTTACCCTGCCTGAGGAGCGTAGACTGGCAACATCAGTGCCACCTTTTAAATCACTTTTTACAACAGAATTTTTCAGGATTTCATATAATTTGCTCTAACATGTTTGATTATTGTTGTGTTTGGCTGTTTAATTCATCTGTAACGCTGTCTTTTATGAATTTTATTTCAGATGCATTCATTTTCTTTACCAGCCTATTCCTTTTCAGGGTCAGCCTTACCCAGCATGCATTGGGCATGCTGGGTAAGACAGAAACACAGCCTGGAAAGGTTGCCAATCCATCCAGGCTAACACAGGTAGATAGACAGTCACTCACGTTGACATTCATATATGTGGGCAATTTAGAGTCTTCAATCCTCCTGCATCTCTTGTTTGAAACCTGGGAGGAAATCGGAGCACCTGGAGGAAACCCACGCAAACTCCCCTGGTGCTCATGTCTGACATTTTCTATTGTTTATGCTACAAGGCGTTATTATTTTATTGCTTATAAAACACTTTGTAATACTGTCTTTTTTTTTTTGTTCACGTGGTAATGTCATATCCCAGAGTCTACTGAACAGTCTAAAGATAGTGTGACTAAAAGAGAGAAAAACCTGTTCCTTTACCTTGATCAGGCTGAATATCGTGATATAGAAGAGAGAGAATAAGAAGAGGCATATGAAGCAGGCAGTTGTGGACCACAGCCTGCTGAGCTCATCCTCTTCCATGCCTTCATCTGTGCAGCTCAAAAAATTATGTTCTGTCTCTGGAGGCAAGTGGAGGAAGGCGGGTAGTTAGATGAGACATAGGGGCTTGTGTTTGTATGTGTGTGTGGGAACTTGCATGGACAGCTATGCCTATCATAAAGTTGGCACACTTAGACCGTTGTTTTTTGTACTAAACTTTTGGAATGCAAATTAGACTTCTTTCTATACATATTGAATCACTGAGTAAAGTAACATGCAATATGTTCAACAAAAATATGTTTATATGTGTGTCATAGTCCATATCTCCTCCATATTTGTTAGCTGTTTGGATGTTCATCCAGTAGAACATTGGAACAGTATACTACCATGTTTTAAGTCTTGAAAGAGACTTAAATGATTTGTCCTCCACTGGAAATTATTGATATAAAGGTTTTGGATAGCAAGGATTTGTCCTTGCTTTTCTGGCACTTTACATTCTTTTCATGTTGAAGTCATTCATAAACATAACAAATGTGATTCTCTGCAATAACATTTATTGAAACAGCCTAAGCACACTTTTCAAGCTTTTAGACAACGTGACAAAGACAATGCATTGACTTGCACAAGATCAAAATATGTAGCACACAACATGACAAACAAAACTAAATTGACATGCTGACTGTCATGTTAACAAAGACGAAGATTGCTTGCGTCACAGAGTGCACAGTTTCCACACCACAAAGTACACACAGACACAGAGGGACAGAATATCACATTTAAAGCTGAAATCACTCCATTTAACATTCACATGTGTTACCATGCTTATTAGATACTCCTCTTGATGCCATGGAACTGTTGGTGCCAGCAGGCCAGACGTTGCAGGTGAAAATGTGACTTTCCCACTTTGCCTTGGTGGTGGTGTACACACTTGTAACTGAGTAGCCATTTTGAGTCTTCTGTGGGGGGGAGGTGATGCCATCCTGGAAATTCCCAAGTTGACTTCCATTCTGTTCAGTCCAGGTGATATAGTAGTCACACTGCAAGGAGCTCGAGACCAGACACACCAGAGTGACCTGGTCTCCTTGGTGAATATCCTCCTCTGGGAGAATGTGGACTGTGACTGTTGGTTTCTTTCCACCTGAAAGAGACATTTGGTTTATCAGAAAAGCTATGAGCTGGCTCTATGAAATAGATTTTAAAGGTGCTAGTCACAGTATTTGTGTGTCTAGACATATGTGACACTTCTGTGTGTATATATTAATGGGCTGGTTCTCCAGAATCAGAGATTTCTGTTGTGCCACCATTTGATTAAATTAATGTTGGGCTTAAACTCTGGTGCCCAAGGCTGAATTGTCTTGAGTATCAACCAGGGACCAGTTTCCAAACTCCTAATCCTTATCAGAACTATTGATGAGGAAAGAACAGAACGGAGCTCTATTCATTTAAAAGCAATTTCATCATATTCTAACAGCTCCCTTGACTCAACAGTCTAAAAATGAAATTACTAACATACCTCCTTTGTGGACAGTGAGCTCTTGAATGACTGGTGTCATGTCTTTTTTGACGGCAGAACAGCGGACTTTGTTCACAGCTTCCCAGTCGTGCAGACTTCTGGGCAGAATGCTGGTTTTGCTGTACCGACTGCCATCTTGTGTAATGCTTCCATCACTGATATCTATTCTCTGGCGTCCATTGATATCCCAGTTGATGGTAGTTCCAGATACAATGTCTCTGTCCTGTCCAGTGATGGTGCACTCCCACACTACCTGGTTGTTCAAGAAAAGCGTTTTTGCACTTGGAGGGCTCAATGTCACTGTGATAGGAGCTAAATGAGGGAGAGTAACAGAGAAAAAGGGGTAAATACCATTTGCCAACATCTAGAAGATCAGAGCCAACAGAAGCTCTCAACATTTATGTTATGTCTAAGCATAGTAATCTTATGGCAACGCCAGCTCACTACCAGCTCAAATAGTATGTGTGACAACCGCATTACTGTACCATTCCCTGCATCAGGACACACTGGAGGAGATGAGACCTCTGAACAGGGAGAGGAAAGAGCAAACACATGGACATCAATCCCATATTGCAGCTTTCATGTTAAACAATAGGCAGACAAGGGGAAAAAAGTGATAAACAGTAAATATTATTGAAGATTTGTAGAGATAAAACAAGATAGGTTGAACTGGGAGATGTATGTGGACTCATTATATAGACATTAGATAGACATGTCAGTAAGTTAAAAATAAAACCATACTTTGCACTTGCACATTTTTGGGGCCTTCTGTATGATTCACGGAACAAAGGAAAGACGACCTCGAATCCCAGTCGGCTCTCCTTACATGGACCGAACTGACCCCTGTATATGTGTTGCTTTTCAGAACTGGAGGATATTGAACAGCTTCCAGGGCCTTCCCACTGGCATCGGTCCATGCAAAAGTTAGGCTTTCTGGGTAGAAGCCAGAAGCAAGACAACCAAGAACGATGTTATCTCCAGTCCCAGAATTGCATTGTGCCAAAGGGAACAGAGTTGGTGCAACTGGTGAGCCTGTGAAAGATGACAATTTATCAGTTTACAATCATACAGAAATGTATCATGAACAGCTGAACAGGATCGGTAGGAATTAGAGCTTTGTAAGACTCTTTCCATGTAAATGAAGATACTTGTAAATACTTGTAAATCAACTGCTTCCCCACCAGTAGACTACAGATAATGACATTAAAGGATAACCACATTGGTTAAGTCTCTTAACCTGGCATTGCAAACTGCTTTTTGCGATCTTTCTAACCATGTAATCACTGTGAAAACAATATCACCGATATCGGTATATTTTTTGATATAGAAGTATCAAAATCAAAATGCAACCTATAACTGCTTTTTTTCACAAAGTAAAAGTGGAAGTTTTCTTTGCCATTTTTATGGACAAAAGCAAGGTCTATGCAGCAAATATTTTGAATAGGTGTTGATACAATGAATAAGTGTTGATACAATGGCTTACACCAACACTGAAAGCCTGTTGTAAATATAAAATATAATGCCAAAATAAAAATTGAGACAATGTCTGGTATGTATCTGGTATCTCCTGCATGGCTTCGTCCATCAAATGATTGTTGGGTAGGATTACAAATCTGGTTAAATGAAATAATACTACTAACATTAAACAGATTGAACACGTTACTGCCATGTTAAAAGTCACAGTTATCGCCGTCTAGCTTCCCTAGCGATAGTATATTGGAAATATTAACTAATTGGTCTCTTTGTTCAATGTTCTGTTGTTCAAGTGAAACACCTAGCACTCCCTGCATTTAGATCTAATACCTAATACAGATTTTAAAAGAGATCAGACATGTTCAGCCTAGTACTGGTGCTGTGTGTCATGCCTACTTCATGGCAGAAATACATATGCTAAATTGTTATGTTATTATTGGTAAAATGAGGATGCCGTATAAAAGGATTTACTATTCAGATATAACATTTTAGACAAGTTATGTGGTATATTTATCTAATAAATAAACTATGAATAAAAATGGAAAAACAACAACAGATGTAGACTTTCATCAGCTGCAATTAAATAATTCCAGCAGCATGAAAAAATAAGATCAAATCAAACCACCCTTGGCATTACTTGGAAGAAGTTTTTTTTTTGTTCAATTGCTTTCTAAGAAATTGCTGAGGTAAACCATATCTTGTCAGTAACTCAAGGTTTTCCAGTCTCTCCAGCCACAATATAAACCTAAATATAGCACAAGTAAGCTTTTTTCACACCAGTAATTACACTTGAAAATAAAAAATAAACTAGTTACTGGAAATATTATGTTAAAATAAGGCTTACCTGATGAAACAGTGACTGCGGTCCCTTTGCCCCAGTAGTCGAAATAATCACAGTGGTACGTCTCCATTCGCTGCTTGAACAAAAACCCTAGCACCAAAATACCACTTCAAAACCTTGGTAAATGCATAAAATACATAGAAATCCAAGTTATTTTCCAGGTAATTTTGATCACCCAGTTTCATCCTGTGCATTACTTTGGTGTTGATTTATAGTCAGTTCTTTAAGTTAGGATTCATTAGAAGATGACCAGATTTGTGTAACAACAATGAATCCTGACAACTAATTATTAATTTTGATAACTAATTTATCAAAAATGACAAACATGACCTTTACTATATATTCCAATGAAATTTTGATATTTCCTGATGGTTTTTCATCACAAAAGTGGATGCAATGTGAGTTTTTGTTCTCTAGGGTTTTTGTATGGATGCATTTCTCAGTGCCCCCCAGCCCATCACAATGATAAACCCTGGTACAAAAACCAAACACTAATTTCTCCACTGGAAGGCAAAAAACACTATACATGTATGTTCTCTTAAAAAACAACATATTTATAATTCTCATCAACAAAACCATATTTGAGTTTTTGTGCCTTTGTGTTGCAATTTGAATTACAAACCATGTGTGCAGGGTGTACAGTATACTTTACTGATAAAGAACAGTATAATGAGAAGAACTGCAATTTTCTTACCTGATATGTCTATAGTAAGAGTGTATTGGGTTAGCTGAGTAGGTCGAGGGCTTTATAAACAAGGTGTTCAATTGTGATGTACCTCTGGGGGAGTGTTGTTTTTATATACACATTTCACTGTGGCCATGTGTGCCAGAAAGTCACAGTGGTGCAGGTTGTGACATAATTCTACTACTGATACGATGTACCAACTGTAGAAAAGGAGAGTATGTGCCATATGAGCCATCTGCTGAGATATTAGTCTTATTTTGATATGTGTACACACACACACACATATAGTGTATATGTAATGGCAGACATAAATTGGTCTCCATTGCAACTCTTGATCACAAATGTTTCAACTTCAAGAAAATAACAAAATACAAAATGTATAATGTTTTACTATCTTTTATTCAAACCATAATATGAAACAAATACAAATGAATAACAGTAAACAACTTTTCAACTGTACACTTATTTGAACATACTAGGTGCTAGATTAATTTTGTATGTCGCTGCCCACACAAACAACACTCAAATCCATACAGACAAACACTCAAATATGTACAGAATATATATTTATACATATAGAACACTTCAATAATTTAATTTCAAAAAATATAATCATTTCAATAGCAACTTTACAAAAAAATCTAAATATCAAAACAAATGAAACAAATATCAAAAAATTAACATACTAATAAAACAGGAGAGGTCTTCCGTCTTCCATGCTCATAGAATGGCAGTTTGGTCAGCTTTTGTAGTCGTTCTTCACAGAAAAAGTTTTGCTATCACTGTGGCTCATAGTGAGAGATAACCAACCTATATCTTCTAGTTGGGGTAAGAGGTTTATCAAAACTTATAGTTTGGTATGGTTTTAGGCAAGTTGTTGCAGAAGCTTAGTGTGGGGAAATATATAAAGTACAGTATGCATTATGAGGGACATAAAAAAATACATTTGTATAAAGTAGATGCACAGTGTCTCTTTCTGTTCACAATTCTCACAGTGACACATGCAGTAGTTTGTGTACAGCTCTGTGGATTTCTGTATCACAGTGCTCGTGCACAGTAGTAAACAGCAGAGTCTTCAGCCTTCAGACTGTTCATCTGGAGATACACCTGGTCCACATTATTGTCTCTGGAGATGGTGAAGCGATTCTGCACTGACGTGGAATAAGCTTTAGTGCTACCACTTGGTGCAGAAATGAAGGCAACCCAATCCAGTCCTTTTCCTTCAGCTTGTCTGATCCAGGCAATAGCAGCATTATTATCTGATATTCCTGCATATGTACAGGTCAGCCTGTGGGATTCTCCATGCCGCTTAACCACTGGTTCAGACTCGGTCAGAGTCTGACTGCAAACACCTGCGGAGAAAAACAGTTTGATAGATCAGAGCCGAACAAAAACCTTTATATAAAAGATACAAGGGTTTAGAGTTTGTGCTATTCACCAGCAAAAGTTGATATCATCAGAAATGTTACACATGTATATAATGCCATGGTTAAATTTTGGGGTATGTCTGGTCAGTGGTTTGGTTTCTCTCTCTCAGTTTGTTGTGAGATAAATACAGATGGAAGAGATCAGAGTTTTGCATCGACTCCTCCTCACAGAGAGGAAAACTCAAATGAAGGGGGGTGACCTGGATCAAATGTTTATTTAAGTCTTGAAAGACTTAAATAACAGACAGAAAGTTATATTGTTGGCCATGTTGAAATATTGTTTGCAGAAGTAATTTGCCTAATTTTTGCTTATGTGTTTTGTCAGTGACAGAGGGAGCAATATCCACCATGATGTTTTTTTTTCAGTGAGGCACTGGGAGTGAAGAGAGAGACATGGGGAAAAAAATGACAAGACAAAGGAG
>OMOV01041893.1:12644-27161 GCA_900312565.1 Beryx splendens | reverse complement strand
GTTAAAAACTGACAAATGATGCATCAAGCTTCATGTCAAGTCTAAACAGGGATCTACTATTCGACTTATGTCATTATAAGTCGAATAGTAGATCCCTGTTTAGACTTGACATGTAGCTTGATGCATCATTTGTCAGTTTTTAACCCTATAGTTTGTTTGTGTCGTGTGTCTTGTGTCTCACCTGTGCACTCCCACCTCTAGAACAGTGGATGTTACTGCAGAGGAAAAATGGCAGCCAAGGTCAGAGACTCTAGAGCCACTGGATAAACTTCTGTCAAAATAAAGGCCTGCTTCCTTTAGCTGAACCTACCGGAACTGGGTCAAATAGTATTTGCAAGTAATTGTTATTAATCACTTTTTGAAGTCGCTGGTGGGTGGGGTTCATCACATGAGGACAATTCTGATATTGTTATGTAAGGTGTCAGCCACAAGAAAGTATACTGACTGTCAAATGCTTTTCTGTGATTGTCTAAACTGTGTGGAACTCATTGTCCTATGTGGTTAACCCCACCCATCTGGTGAGCCAAGCTGTCCAAATGACCCAGGTCAGGAATTTAGACCAGATCCTCTGCTTGTAGTCTACATGAATTGCCATGAAAGAAATAAGAAAGTAGGGAGGATGCTGGGTGTTAATATTTGGTTTAACAGCACATGTTTCCCACAACCTTTTTTCTTTAAGGCTTTTGCTGCTTGCATGCAGTTTTCCAGCACAGTGCTACATCACATTCATACATTTACTACTCCCAGTCATACCTGAGAGCTGCATAGTACAATTACAACCCTCCTCTGGTAGCCACTGAGGATGCATTTTGTTTGTTTATTTGATCATCAAAAATAATGCACAGTCATTAGTCATGCATTAATTAAAATCATCGAGGATAACACAAAACTTATTTCCAATGTGGTCCTCAAGACAAGAAGGCTATAAAAAAAACATGTCGACGTATTAAAATGTGTAAAGTGTAAAGTGCCTTGCTCAATGGCATCTCAACAGTAGGGGACTCGAACTGGCAACCTCCTGATCACAAGCCTGCTTCTCTAACTTTTAAGCTGCCGCTGCCCCCCTGCCTCAGTTGCACCTGGAGCAAACGTCTTGGCCTTTAGAGACATTTTATGTAATAATATCTAACACAGTGTTTGCTTGTTCACTGATGACCACAGAGCCTAACGAGGGGATGCAGGCTAACGGCGGAGCTCATGGTGCCTCAGACAGCAGCGAAGGAAGGGGCTCCAGGCAGGTGAAAGGAGTCTCTCTGATCCTGAAGCAGTTCCATGCCCTGCTGGTGAAGAGGCTCCACCATGCCACACGCAGCCAGAAAGACTTCCTGGCACAGGTACTGGACCAGAGCTGAGGGGTGGAGGAATGGAGCAATGAGATGGATGGATGGTTGGGTTAATGCTGAGATGATGGCGTGAATGGTGGTTGGATTGTGTGATGGATGGATTGAGTGCAGACCGGGTCCAAATAGACTTTGCAAATACTTCACATCTTTATTTTAACCTGCTTTGGGGTATCAGATTAGTGGGTTTTAACCAAAAGGACAATGCATTCCAGAATGTTTTTTACAGCCGCAGAAAAGTATTTCAAAGTCCATTTAGTATACTTATCTGATTTACCTGATGCTTTGTGAATTGTGCAATTTGGTGGGCTACTCCAAGAAGGAAAAAACCCCACAAAGAATTATTTCCATAATAAATTATTTGACCCAAGTCTGGTGAATTGATGAATGGGTGGGTGCACATGTTCGATGGGAAAATTAATTGTATTTGTTTAGAATATCTCAAATGTTTGTTGAGCTAAATTATAAAAATTCCCTTTATGTTAGACCACCATGTGGAAGAGTGTTGTGATTTACTTGTGGGTCTCCAGATTGTTCTACCTGCCAGTTTTGTCCTGGTCGCCCTGGTCTTCACCCTGATAGTCCCTCCGTTTGGAGAGTATCCCAGTCTGACTCTGAGCCCCTGGATGTACGGGCAGCAGTTCACCTTCTTCAGGTCAGGACCTCATGGCAAACAATACATGTCTTGTGAAAATGCTTGTTGCTTTATTAGTGATACAGAGTCCAAAGATGGTGTAGTGGTTAAGAACCCCTACAAATGGACTACCCATTTAACCAAAATAGTAACTCACACTAGCTTTAGATAAACCTACACTTATCCTGTTTTTTGTGTACATATTACAAAAGCATTCAGGTATTTGGGAGATTGGTAGTGGGGATTTGGCTTGTTTTCCTTCAGTCAGTTTCTTCAACGTGTTTTTCTTCCTCTCATTCTCTCCTCCTCATTAAGTAATGAGCAACCGTTTGACCCCAAGATGAAACGCTTCACAGAGCGCTTGTTAAACCAACCGGGCCTGGGCACGCGCTGCATGGAGGGAGAGCCACTAGGGTGAGTATGACTGCCTAAGAATAGACTGGATCACTACACAAGTTCATCATACATCTAGTATCCAACAGTCACACAGTTAAAAACATAAAGAGGCAAAGCATAATGTCTGCCTGCCTTGTCTTCTTGGCACAATAAAACATATACTCACACATGCATACACTTTCAGTACGTACATATTCATCCCTGACGGATTGCAGACAGGTTTTCAAAGTAAAAATGCAGAATAAAACACTTAAGAAAATGGCATTTTAATTTGATCACATATCTTCACATTTCTGTCATATTGTAATTGATGATATAATCAGCATAGTGACATAGTCCATGAGGATATAATCCATAAGGACTGTTAGGTAAATTTTTTTTAAATTTTCATCCTTTCCTTGACAGTTTTTCTTCACATTCATACTTAATGTGTGTTTTTTAATTTGGTCAGCATCAGAATTAGAATCACTTCATTCGGCAAGTAGAATGAATGTACAGGAGTTTATCTTGTTGATATGAAGGGACATACAGTAACAACAGAGAATTTAGTTGTAGTAACATAACATGCAGACACACATGATGCAAGACATGTAATTGACAGTAGCATAAGCATATCACTCCACATTTATACATTCAGAATGCAGGCAAATACATACATTATAATTAGACCTGAGTAAATACATATTGGGTGTTTGGATCCTCTGATTTCACAATTTGAGTTCTTCCTCCTTGCTACTTATTCCTATTGAAGGCTTTGCTATTGAAGACTCATACAGTTTGACTACTGTTGACAAAAAGCACTTATTTTCACAAGCTTCTGCTAAATGACGTGACATAATGTAATATAATAGTGATTTCACCCCTTTGCATGTGCATTCCTCCACTAATCTCCACCCAGAATGCCGTGCGGGAACAGCACCTCAGAGTGGGATTACCCCGACGTCTCCCCTGTGGTCACCAACATCTTGCTGAGTCCTGCGTGGCACCCCCTAAACCCCTCCCCTTCCTGCGAGTGCAGCACCGAGAGGAAGTTGACCATGATGCCCATCTGTCCGGCCGGAGCCGGGGGTTTGCCCCCCCGCCAGCGGACGGAGGCCACGGGGGACACCATGCTGGATCTGACGGAGAGGAACATCTCCGACTACCTGGTCAAAACCTACCCCACTCTCATCAGAACCAGGTAGGCTTCAGTTTAGTTTGCAGACGATAACACAAATAGAGATGAAATGCAAACTGCGTGGGTGAGAGAAAGAAACCTCAAGAGACTTATGAATATGACTCACCCCAAAATAAAAAAAGAGGAAAAGATAAAAATGACAAATACACAGGTGGATTAGACAACAGAAACAAAATGACTTCAAAACAATACAGGCGATGCTGCTGCAAACAAAATACATAAATAACATGCCAGAGTAAAACAAAATACCTCTGGGAAGGTGAGGAACATTTTCATCAGAAGGCTCATAAACAAGACTATGACTGCTCTGTAATTGATGATATAATCAGCATAGTGACATAGTCCATGAGGATATAATCCATAAGGACTGTTATGGAAACCGTTTTCATCCTTTCCGTGACAGTTTTCCTTCACATTTAAATTGGTCAGTCAGCATCCAGATTAGAATCACTTTATTCACCAAGTAGAATGAATATACAATACTTTCTCTTGCTGATATTGGTGCATACACTAGCAACAAATAGTTCAGCTGTAGTGACATAAATAAATACACAGGTGAATTGGGCAACAGAAACCAAATGGCTTCAAAGCAACACAGCGTATGATGCTGCAAACAACACACATAAATAACATATCAGGGTAAAATGAAATACCTCTGGGAAAGTGAGAGACATTTTTTTAACGAGGCTCATTAAAATGCATTACCCAACACTTTGATTGCTCTATAATTCATTCTGTTTAACCACCTCATTTAATACATTTATTTTAACCAGCTCTCTGTTTAATCAAACCAATTTTGAATTTTAATTCACAGTTTGAAGAGCAAATACTGGGTGAATGAACAAAGGTAATAATTTTGCTCCTTATTGCCATAAATAAAGGAAAATCTCTTTGTATACCCATCAGTCATATGGTTTGTCTCCCTCTACTGGAGATAATAAGCTACAAGACTTAAAAGAGAAGCTGCTGTGGGGTAGTGAGCGTAAATCTTCTCTATCCTCAGATATGGAGGTCTGTCAGTAGGAGGACAGCTTCCCATCCTGGACGTAGACCCCAAAAACATCCAGAATGTTTTCCACCAGCTGGGACAGATGCTCAACATCACAGGGGTACTCACTATTTTAATAGAAAAGAGCTTTTGGTAATAGTATCATTACAGGTGTGAGAACAGTGTGAACTACAGGACGTCAGTTCATAATAAGTATTGCCTTTCACAGGGTCACTATTCTCGACTTGCACTGAGGGAGATTGGTCCTTTCCTACGATACATGGAAAGTGAATTCAATGTGAAGGTAAGTATAGGATGGACTACATATTTAGGTGGTAGATGGGTGGATTTTGCCTATTTTTTACTGTCTATGTCTATGGTTTTGGCACATAATTGAATATAAATCTATCTGAATTGTCCTAATTCAGTAAACTCCACCCATGTGGTGCTCCACACAGCATAAAACAACCACACTTTACTGTTAATGCTAAAAAGTTAAGTCTGATGAAGGTCTCTGACTGAAATGTCAGATTTTAAATGTAATGTTGTCACGGCTGAAGAGGAGGAATGGAGGGAGGACCCAAACGCCAAGCCGGCTGGAGATCAATCCGTTTAATCTCAACAAAACAATAACACGGGGAACACGGGAACATGACATGAACAACCGATAACATAAGCGAAGACACGACAAAGAACATGAACAAACACAGAACCTAAATACAGACAAGACTAATGAAACATGGGGAACAGGTGTGTGGCATTGGGGAAAGTCCGGGAGCTGATTGGCTGGGAGCAGGGCAGACATGACGAGGCTGATAGAACACAGGTGTGTACTTGAGCAGGGGGAAGGGAAAGTCCAAGGAAACACACGGGCTTGAACCATGACGCAGACAGGGGCAAAACATAAAACATGACATAACGGGACATGACAAAGACAGGGGCAAAACATAACAAAATGACGGATCATGACAAATGTCAAAATAAAAAATGTTTTTTAATGGTGCGAGTGTTGCGCCTGGTCGTTCTCATGCTGTCAAGGCAGTTTCCCATACAGCAGCGACCATGGTTGATGGGTGTCAGTGCTTTGTTCAACAGCTTTGCTACCCAGTTTACAGTTAAGGTTGTTTATTGTTTTAGTGCAAAAGTAAAAAAGGTTTAACACAAAATAACATTCCCTATGTCATGATGCACAGAACTGTATAGCAAGTCAGGGGGTTGCTGGATGTGTTGCATTAACTGCTCCTCACTCTATCAGGTATGGTATAACAACAAAGGCTGGCACGCCATGGTGGCCTTCATGAACGTGGCCAATAATGCCATTCTGCGGGCCTTCCTCCCCCGCGCTGCCAAACCTGTAGAGTACGGCATCACCGCCATCAACCACCCTCTCAACCTCACCAAGGAGCAGCTGTCTGAGGTCACTGTGTGAGTGTTACGCCTTTATAACGACGAGACTCCGGTGCATTCTGGTGTAGCGTCAGGCTGTTCTCTGGGTTTAGTGCTCAGGAGAGGAGAATATGCCATTTGTTTTATTGTGTTTTTTTAATGCAGTCTCCACTGAAACAGCTGCCGTTCTTGTATTAAATGGACATTTTAACACTAGTTTTTGTATCATGAAAAACACAAAGAAAATGATTACATTTGTTAAATATTATGCACTTTGCAACTTTGCAACTATTATGCAACTTTGGATGATTTTTGGGAATCAGAGTTTTACAGAATAGTTTCTGGAAACTTCTCAAGTTAGCTTTTACACTATTTTTTATTCTCTTAATTTTGAAAAATTCCCCTGGGACGCACTTGTGCAAATTACCCTCCCAGTTTTATTCATGGCCATAAAATGTGTTTAAATATATTTTGCAGTGTAACCACATTACATGGCACAATATCACTATACATTAGCCTTTTTATGTAGTGGCACCACTTCTTGCGAGGTGCAATGATGTGATAACTTGCAACAATTTAATCAGTAATATGCTGATGTCTCTGAAAAGGAATAATATTGATCTTGAGCAGGTTTCAAAGAGGTCTAAGCTGTAAATTAATGCATAGTGATGCACAGGACAACTGATCTGGCAACTGCACCTTAACATTATCACACTGCTTTTATCACATAGGGAGGAACATCTTTTACATCATTTTTATCCTGGGTTTCAGTTTTTTCCCTGTTGGTGTCAGCGCTGCACAGCTGCATCAGTCAAAATATTACTTTCCTCCTTGACCATAGTTTACAGATTATATTGACTTCTACACTTTCCTCTTCTCCGGCCTCAGGCTGACCACTTCAGTAGACGCTGTGGTGGCCATCTGCGTCATCTTCGCCATGTCCTTCATCCCAGCCAGCTTCGTCCTCTACCTCATCCAGGAGCGCGTGACCAAGGCCAAGCACCTCCAGTTTGTCAGCGGGGTCAGCCCCCTGGTCTACTGGGTGGCCAACTTCTTCTGGGACCTGGTGGGTCAAGCAGGGAGTGGTGATGATAAAACCTTTATTCTCACTGGTTTCTTGGATATAACAACCTTTTTATGATGAAAGATTTCCAGTTTTTGAATATATACTTCCTTGTTGTAGTCACACTATCTCCAATTATTGCCTTAATTTAAGACCTAATCTGCAATATGACCCTCCCTCTTGAGAGATGCTATTACCCCATACTGCCTTTGCTTACATAATGATTTACTGTCATGATTTATTTCTTTTACTCTTAAATTGTTTGAGCATGTGCTGTGAGTATGTGAGTATGTTACAGCTAAATATTTGAACGTTGTCTCTCCCCTCTAGATGAACTACTCTCTCAGCACTGCAATGGTGGTTGGTATTTTCATGGCTTTTAACAAAAAGTGTTATACATCACCAACCAACCTGCCAGCGCTGATAGCACTGCTCCTGTTATACGGGTAAGGCTTTGTTTGGTGTAATTTAGTTCAGTTTCCTTTTGCGCTTATAAAAATGATAAAACACAGAAAGAACAGAAAGGGAAATCGTTTTCTGCAGGTGAGATAATGAGATAAGAAAACCCAAAGGGGCTTATTAAAGCATCTCACCTCAAACGAAACAAATTGGTAACTGAATGAGACAACAGAGACTCAACAAGGGGAAAACTAGAACAAAAACAAAATCTATTAATGACAAGCCGGGGAGATAAACTAAACTAAAATGTAGCCTATGTATTGTAGAAAATTATGCTGACTGTTGGAAGCTCTGTATATTTCCCTGAACTTTCCTCCGGCTCTCCTGCCTTACAGCTGGTCAGTGACGCCCATGATGTATCCCATGTCCTACATGTTCAACATCCCCAGCACGGCGTACGTCTCTCTGTCCTGCATCAACCTGTTCATAGGCATCAACAGCAGCGCCATCACCTTCATCCTGGAGCTTTTTGAAAACAATCGGGTAAGGGCGAGATAGATGCTATAAGATTTTGTCAAGAATTTCTCAAAGTAAAGTGAAAAATGTAACTCACAGTAAAGGCAGTTCAAACGGTATCTGTGGACATAAACAACTCTCTCCCAAAGATAGGAAGCAGAGCACTGCAAAAACTGCAATCTTATTTTATGTTGTATCCTGATTTATCAAGCTTTTTTTGTGTGTGTGTGAAATTGTTTTACTGCATTGGCAGATAATTTTACCGGTTTCAACAAGTTAGACTTTTTCAGGATAATGTAACTTGTTTCAGGACATTTACTTGGTAATAATGAAAAAGAAGATTTCTTGAAAGAGCTCATTTTGGCATGTATCAAGTGAAATTTACTGAAACCAGAAAGATTATCTGCCAGTGCAGTGGGATAATTTGACTAAAAATATCATGAAATTACCTCGATAGGTCTGGAAACAAGTTAAAATCACTTGACAAGTTTATATTGGAAATTAGGGTGAAAATAGCTCACCCCAATTTTTTTAACTTTAAGAAAAATATGATTTTAAGACCAAATCCTAGACTCCAAATCCTAGTTATCAGTCCAGTCCAGCTTGTTTTTGACGTGAAGCCCCAGGTACTGTCAGCACTCTCCTGCTCCATCAGAAATCCACAGCCTGCTCCTCTGTCATGTTGATGTTGAGCTGCAGATGGGTTTTTTCGCACCTCCTGACGAACCAGACTCCTGTCCTCCTCCTCCTTCCCCTCGCTGATGCATCCCACAATAGCTGAGTTATGAGAGAACATCTGGAGCTGGTGTGACTCATATTTCTGTAGTGTCGAAGTCACCCAGCAACTAAACTTAGAGCCGTTTCACTGCCAATGAATTTGTTTGAGCATTTACAGCCAACTTACTGAGCTTCATGTATTTTTTGTGAATACAGGTGCAACACAGGAAATAGACTCGGTAGAAAAAGGATTTTCCCTCTGTGCACAAAGTTTCTACCTCAGCTGAATTTCCAAGATTAGAACATGATGAGACAGTGAGAGCAACCTGAGCTCATGTCAAACTTGTTGCAAAATGTAATGCACCCTAATTTTGTGTGATATTTTGTGAATGAAGTAAAACAGGAGGGCTCACATGACTGACACTTGATGGGTGGTGAATGGTTGTGTGCATATTCTGATGATCCAGGTTCAATTCTCAACTCATGTAAAGACGTTTTCTGCTGTGGGCGAAGTTTTCGTTTTCAGCAAAGATTTTTCTTCCTAACCGTAACCAAAGTTGTGTTAGTTGCCTCTTTAACTCTAAACGTAACCCTAACCCTAACTGAAGTTGTTTTAATACAGTGATAGGTTATGTGGCTGGCCATGCATAGGTATTGTATGAATTCTGACCTTTCATAGATATCATACAAGCGTTATATGAGAACACATTGCTGAAAACACGATGGATACACAGGAGGATTTTCAGTATAAACTTGAGCTTCAGAAATGGGTCACTTGGCCAGAATTAGTTGTCCCACACAAGGTTATTCTCATATTTGTATATAATAGCCTATAAATGTATGTGAATCTTTAAACAGTGCTGTATCAATTCTGCACTTTGTATCAATACAATGAATTGCAAATTGTACATTGTGTGTGTGCATGCGTGTGTGTGACCATGTGTGTGTCTCTTACCAGTCTCTGCTGACGTTTAATGAGTGGTTGAAGAAAGGCCTGCTGGTGTTCCCTCACTTCTGCCTGGGCCGGGGCCTGATAGACATGGCCATGAACCAGGCTGTTACTGACGTTTATGCCAGATTTGGTAAGTGCCATACTGTAGTATAGTTCTGAAGCATTTCTGATGATCAAATTCCATGAGTTTTCCATGTTTGTTCCATGACATACAGCGCAATTTTCATGAACAATCGGAGTCAGAATCTAGTTAAACAGCTTTGATTAGAATGCATTGCTTGTTTTGGCTTAGTAAAACCATCACTCAGGACACTTATCAACAAAGTTTAATTTACAAAGGTTTTTGAATATGTATCATTTTGCATAAATTTTTCCAGTGAAAAAAATATATTTTTCATCCTTTGTTTAAACTGTATGTAATACTTAATCATATAATCACATTACACTTTGTAATCAAAATTCCAATAATTTAAATTTTTAAACGGCAAAATCATGAGTGTTAATTTAACTCTGGCACAGTGTTGATTTTTATACTCTGTGTTTTGTAAGTCCACACCCATCAAAGCTAATTTAACACTGCAGATAGGTTTGAAAAGCCGCCCAGAGCCACATCTGCTCTATGAGCAGACAAACAACTCTCCAATCAACATCTGTCCAAAAAAATCTACACATATAACACTGGAACATTTGCTGTGTATGGATTTGTTCCAGTCTTGAAAATCAGTCTTGATGCCAAATTGTGGCTGTAATCAGCATAAAAGTGATGTCTTACATTGTGATTATTAAAACATAAACTCACTCTCGATATTCAACCCACTGAAAAACAGCTAATTATTCTTGTAAGATATATGAAGTAAAATATTGTAGGTTTTTCTTGTTCCTGGCTGAAAAACCAGTTCGTTTCCATCCATCACTGTACAGACTGTGTCTCTGCTTCCAGGTGAGGAGTACACAATGGACCCGTTCCGATGGGACTTTGTGGGGAAAAATATCACTTTCATGGCTGTGGAAGGTTTTGTCTTCTTTATTCTAAATCTTCTGATCCAGTACCGCTTCTTCCTGGACCACTGGTAAGGGACTGGCTAACATACACAGCTTTAGTAGCTTGCAATCCTCAAGTCCACAGAGGGCCAAGAGTCTGCAGAGTCAAGAGTCTGCAGGTTTTCACTTCAACCAAATAAACAGCAGCTCATCTCCCTAATTAGCACACCTCCAACCAGAGAGGAGGAACTAATTAGTGAAATGAGCTGCTGCTGTGTTTGATTTGAATAAAAACCTGTATGGTCTTGGACCCACATGGGCCGTGATTAAGTCACAGTGCAACTCTAGTGTACTAAACATGTCTCAAAGGTAAATGGGAGGGGGGTTGCACTCTTTGTATTTTGGCGAATGAAGTACTCAAAGAAGAGGAAAAAAGGTTCAGAGTATTATATAATATATTGGGCGATATTGGCCCTTTATCAAATACCAGATATGGACAATCAGGGCTATATCATGGAGGTTCCTCCCTGACAACAGCTACATAAAAACAGTTTTAAAACCTGCAATGAAATTCGGCTTTCTTTGCGCATTTTAGTTATCAGTAATGTATTCCCGACTTTCCCCTACCACTGAATAGGTGAGGTGGGTCGACCTATGACTGCTGACACTAAAATAATTTCATCAGTCTGGGTTCCAGTGGAGAGTTTTAGTGTCCCATGATGGTCTAAATGCTGTTTCAGAGGTTTTTTCACCCTGGCAAGAATAATTCTGGGGGGAACATTGAATACTTGGCATGAATTTTTGGCATGAAAACGGTCGAATTTAAAAATGCTGAATATTGGCAGGAAATATTGGTTACTGGCAGCTTCAATACAAAACCATCGGTATCAGCATTGACTTTCAAAAGCCTGTTTTGGTCGGACCCAAAGATGATAATGTGTCTCTGAAGTATTTAGTACACACTTTGATACTAAAACAAGTGGGATTCTTTTACAAAGGGCTGTGAACCCTAACCCACCCTGACTATTGACTGGCAGAGGGAAAGTGTGGTGTGTTCTCCTGATGTCAGACGCTTCTCTCCAGACGCTTGCCTTGCTCCCCTCAGGTTATCAGACTATAGCCGCTCTCCGGTAAAAGATGAAGACGATGATGTGGCGGAGGAGAGGCAGAGGATTTACAACGGAGGGAACAAGTCAGACATCTTGCAGATCAGAGACCTCTCCAAGGTACGACCGTGTCTGTCACATTACACGCCTGCAAGATACCTCAGTTCCACATTATGCTGTAATTAGGAGTTGTATGTAAAGAATAAGCTCCTTGAGGCCCTCCTGGTAATTCCAGAGTCTAGGATTGTCTATGATGTTTTTGTTGTATTTGCCTGATTTATTCCTTTGTAGCTATGCATTTCATTCATGTAAGATAAGATAAATGTTATGTAAAGATATGTAACTGACACTTTCAATGCTACAACCTAAGTAGAAATGTATGAAAGGTATGAATTGCAACATTATGAGGGTGTGCAAAAAGATAAAAAACTTAATAAAAAAATGCAAAATATGAAAATATACAAAAAGTATTAAATATATGTAGTCTGAAATAAGTGGAAAAATAGTAATATAAATGCAGTATATAAAAACTCTCAGAATATGAGACTGAAGAAAAACAGAAGGTGAATACAACTGTACAGATAAATGTTGTAAAAAAAAAAACCACTGCTGCTCTGGCATTTTTTATTGTTTATTTTATTGATTCTCATTTCTTATTACTCTATTTCTCTATAAAGTGTTTTGTAACTTTTGTGTGGTGCTATGCAAATACAGTTGACTGTTACTGTTCCCCTGCTTCTCTGCACAGACTTATGTGGGCAGGAAGAGGGCAGCTGTGGACCGGATTTGTGTGGGCGTCCCTGCGGGAGAGGTAAAGTCACTGAGTGCATTCTACATGCAAGCTACAACTCTGTTGTTATTTTCAACATTCAAGTTCTTTCTTTTTGTGTTTAGCTCAAGTAAACATCATCTCCCCACTTACAGCAGCCCAGACTGAGGAACTCAAATAAGATAGTTGTCGTATACCGTTATTAGTCGAGATATTGAGGCATGCTTACGCTTTTTTTTGCTGTTTGTGTTCAGTTTCTGAGTTAATATTCGGATAATATTTATTCATACACACAGAGCCGTTTGTAATCAGGATATTAAGCTCCATAAATATCTTCAAATAAGAATTTAACTGGGATATTGCTAGCTATTATCCAGAGAGCACATTCCAACACACTCCATACACAGAGCCTGATCATCTATTTGTCCTGTTAGTGCTTTGGTCTCCTGGGAGTGAATGGCGCTGGAAAGACGACCACCTTCCAAATGCTGACTGGTGACACGGACGTCAGCTCTGGAGAGGCGACTGTGGCCGGTTACAGGTAAAGAAAGATGAGAAAGAAAGATATTTTGGAGAATTTTGAGTCCCAGGCCTCAACACACACTCTGTTCAGTGCTAGATCAAATCGTATTTCTTTGCATTTGCTTTATCCTGCATGGAGCTCCAGATTGATGCGGTTGGTTTACCACACGTAGAGACAATTCAGTTAGTGCTATCCAAAGTTTAAACTATTGGAAAGTCTATATAATGTCATTCTCTGTGATGACACTGTCTTAATTGTCCGGATTCATGCAAACTCCACCCATGCGGTGCGGCAAGTAGGTCAAAACAAATGCTAAGAATTAAGGTTCGACCAATACGATTTTTTTGTGTCGATATTCTTTAAATTTTTTACACTAACAAAAAGCCTCTGAAACAGCATTTAGACCCTCATGGGACACTAAAACTCTCAACTGACTAATGACACTTTTCTAGGATTAGCAGCTGTTTAAGCCAGGGTGACCCAGCACACCTGTTCAATGGCAGGGAAGCTCTGGAATAGATTACTACCTTTTTAAATGTAGCATTAATTAACAAACACATCACTTAGCATCAAATGAATAAATATCATGTGGAAAGAAAATAACGTCATTCTCTGCAGCTGTGTTCAGGGAGGAACCTCTGCAATGGACGACATGACTAGCCGATATCTGACATTTAAAAAAAGGCCAATATATCGCCAAAGAGATATATCGGTCAAACCCTACTAAGAATAATTTAATGTTATTCCTACCATACTGTGTGCTCTGTCAACTGTCTGTCAAACTGCTGCTGAGTGGCACCTTGTGGCTTGTTTCTCAGCATCCTGACAGAGATTCTGGACGTGCACCAGAACATGGGCTACTGCCCTCAGTTTGATGCCATTGACAACCTGCTAACAGGCCGAGAGCATCTCTACCTGTACGCCCGTCTCAGAGGAGTACCTGAGTCTGAGATCCCCCGAGTGAGTAGGACTCTGGCTTCTAACACAATCTCACTGTGTTTCATTCTGTTGTCCAATTAAGTTACTGGGTGGCTGAGCCCCAGATCTAGAGTTCAATACTCGTATTGTTCAACCAGCTGTACGTGTTTTCTCTTCGCTATTGCTGATTGTTTGTCAATGTTTGGTTTGCTCCTTTTATTTTATTTCACTTTGTAACTTTGTTAAGATGGGCTCAGTTAGCACTGGGGCCACGCATCCTGAAAATTTATGCACTCATGTTACTGTGAGACACTTGTGATTGAAGCGTCCACCAAATGGTATGTATCCCCTGCCCCCTCTAGGTGGCAGAGTGGGGTATCCAGAAGCTGGGACTCTCAGAGTATGCTGGCCGCTGTGCAGGAACCTACAGTGGAGGCAACAAGCGCAAACTCTCCACAGCTATCGCTATGATTGGTTGTCCAGCACTGGTGCTGCTGGTGAGTTAGCCAATGGCAATGCCATACTCCTACATGGGCCCATTGTTTGGGTTTTTGGGTTTTATGCGGGGATTTGTCAATTAAATGGTCTACGGATCCAGATGGGAAGCCATATGGATTCAGTCAGGCCTGGCCTGACTGAATCCATATGGCTT
>OMOV01041893.1:0-12624 GCA_900312565.1 Beryx splendens | reverse complement strand
CACCGAGATCTACACTCTTTCCCTACACGACGCTCTTCCGATCTCACTGGTGCTGCTGGTGAGTTAGCCAATGGCAATGCCATACTCCTACATGGGCCCATTGTTTGGGTTTTTGGGTTTTATGCGGGGATTTGTCAATTAAATGGTCTACGGATCCAGATGGGAAGCCATATGGATTCAGTCAGGCCTGGCCTGGAATGTTTTATACATTGGCAGGAAACTGCACAGTTCAATTCAGATTGGCATAAATGTGAAATCTTTGCCATATGCTGATAGAGATAAGGATTTGGTCTCTGTTCGTATGGAATTATGAGCTTAGACTCAAGTTTGTTTAATTGTGCGTGTACTGCATGTGTGTTCAGGATGAGCCGACCACAGGAATGGACCCCCACTCTCGCCGGTTCCTGTGGAACGCCATCATGAGCGTGATTCAGGACGGGAGGGCTGTGGTGCTCACATCACACAGGTTTGACATTTTAAAAAACACCAATATATTGGCAAAGAGATATATCGGTCAAACCCTACTGAGAATAATTTCATGTTATTCCTACCATACTGTTCAACATTTCAGCATTTATATGACTTTATTTCTTCATGCCACACATCTGCCGCAGCAGCTGGCCAGACACAGATAACTTTTCTGCCAAGAGTTTGTTGATTGTCTCACAGCCAGGATGAAATTTGCTTGATTTTACCATGCATGAAAATATGATGTATTACCCATAGACATGAAATAGCAGCGCTAAAAATCAAGATTGATTACTGTTTTTTCTCCACTAGTATGGAGGAGTGTGAGGCCCTCTGCACTCGACTGGCCATCATGGTCAATGGAAGCTTCAAGTGTCTGGGTACCATTCAGCATCTCAAATACAAGTATGGTTTTTTCTATGGATACTAGGCTTGCACAATACTGATATCATGATACCAAACCATAACAATACTTGCAAAAAAACATTTTTCTCAAGTATCGTAATACAGAAATTTCAAGTATCAACAGCATCGCAGTTAAATGTCACAGTTATGAAAAGCATCCATAGAAATCTGTGATGGTATTATTGGTTGGGATTTTTATGTACGCCTACTTGTACACCATGAAGTAATGGGATTTTGATATAAAGAGATATAAAGAGAGTTAGCTAACAAGGTCATGTTTCATTTCATTGTGACTTTAAGATTCCCTTAAAAGTGTCTCACGCCTTCTCCCTGTCTCTCTCCCTTGCCCAGGTTTGGCGACGGCTACGTTGTGACCATGAAAATCAAGGCAGCTAAAGCGGGCGTCCCCCCTGACCTGGGCCCCGCCGAGAGCTTCATGGAGAGCAGCTTCCCCGGCTGCGTTCAGAGGGAGAGGCACTACAACACGCTGCAGTATGAGATCGCCTCCTCCTCCCTCGCCAGGATCTTCCAGCTGGTGGTGGCCAACAAGGAACGGCTCAGCATCGAGGACTACACTGTTTCCCAGACAACACTAGACCAGGTATGTAGGGAGCGTGAGAATGAGACGGGGGTGAGTCTAAATCCCCAGCGGAAAGGCTTTATTTTGCTGAGTGCATTAAACGTTAAGGGAATTAGTGTTGGCGACACTGGTGCAGAAACAATTGTCAATTATAGCCACATTGACAACTGACAAATTGAGATATGAAATTGAAGATATGAAATCTTAATTAAATCCTAATTAAAGCAGTTTTTGCTCACAGCTGTTTTACTCTCTCTATTCTTATCAACAGTAAGTGTTAGCATTGTTATATATATCCAGCATTATCTGTCTACATTCGCACCTAATGTAGACAGATAATGCAGGAAACAATAACAGTAAATTATGTCTATGGATTAAAGAGATATTAAGTAATCTATGACCTCTGTCAATGACCAGTAGGAATTGCAACACCATTGACCGAGTGAGTCTCATCCTACACAAGTCTCTGACCCACCACAAAAACCTTACTAATATACCTTATTCTTTATATATACAGTATATACTTATATTATTGTCCCTGTATGTAGATCAGTGTGCTGTATCAGTATTCATTTGTTGTGCAGGTGTTTGTCAACTTTGCCAAGCAGCAGTCAGGAGATGATGAGGACGTCACTTTGCATCGACGGGCCGCTGGCGGACGCAAAGAAATCAAGATAGCGCCAGTCAAGAGGAGCAAGTGAGAAAGTAACCAGGAAACTCACACACCGTGACACAGACGTAGCAGCAGTGAACTGGATCTTGAACTGTGTCATCCACTGGACACATTCCAAACTTCAACAGGCACTTTTAATGTTTTACTAGCCAAGCTGCTTTTAGGAGAGTAGAAAAGAGACTGGTTGGTTACCTGCCAAAGTGACTGGTAGAATAAGACAGCTTCGTGGTTTTGAACAAAACAAAAACAAAGGCTGGGCATGTCTGACATATTCATTAGACACTGGAAATCATATGGTGGTGTGGTATTTTACACAGCAGAAGCCGATGTCTAAAGCTAAATGTTTTAATACTACAATATTTGGGAAAAACATGAGTATGTATGAATGCCACCTGTTGCTTTTTTTTTTAAACAGTATGCTATACAGCAGGTTCCTTATTTGAAATAAGGAAAACAGAGAGATATTTATGCTTAGACTGACAAAATATATGCCTGGCTTGTATAAATATGTACATATTGTATGTGTATAGAAGTCATGAGTAAGCACCTTAGAAGCAGTAATTTTTTTATGTCTACATCAACACTCAACACACACACACACCTCAAATGTATGTACCCTTAAATGAAGCATCACTGTTTGCAATCCTTAGTTCAGTCATTTGACTTGTGAAGAAATGACACTGTGACTATTCTTTTCCAAAATGTGTTTACTGTCACTATTGCTTCAGTTCTTTTCCATTCTTTACAGTCATTTATTGTTAATGTGCATTTAAGTATTTCTTTGTCTGCCATGTTTCATTCATTGTACAACTGCCATGTCATGTCATAATGCAATACCAAAAAGGAAGTCAGCGACGGCTTATGGCCATGCTTCAGTCAACGCTGGAACTCTGGCTTTTGTTCAGGATTAATGGACTTCTGGTAAGACTACAAAATATTCCTCCTGAATGATAAAAATTGAGACAATTTATTAGATAGATGTAGCTGCGGTTCAAGAGGAATTATATTTTGTATCTCACTAAATAAGCCATTAACATGCTTTGTACTTGCTCCATGCACTCTTGCCTGGCCGATTTGTACTGCATCATCAATGAGAAATAAAACAGTCCTGGGTTTCATAATGTATTCCTGCAGCACGGCGTTTCTTCCTGGTCCCAACTCAAAAACAGCGACACTGGAATGGCGTTGCGCTGTGTGATTTCTCTCACACAGTCACAAAATATTTCAGCACAGAGCGGGCTGAGCTGCAGCTTCTGTTAAGACAGAGCAAGAGGAGCAGGATGCTGCTGTAGGTCAGTGGAGCGACAGGGACCGTGGCCAAGGCGACACTGTGAGTGGCTTGTCACAATCCGGATTCATCTGACACACGGTCCAATTACTGTTCTCCTGCCTCAAGTGGTGGTGTCACCGCCTCAGGCCGCCCACCAGCCTGAATTCCATTGGCCGGCTCAAAGAAACAGAGGGATAATGGCGCTGCGGAGTTCGGGGTAGCTAATGAATTCTCTGGTGTAGATCTCATGCTTCTCCTTCGCCCATATGGTCATCTGGATGAAGCTGATGAGTGTGAATAGTGCCACTGTGGGACGGTGAGAAGTGCGTACTGTAGCAGGTAGTGTGATATGACAGTGTTGGTGTTTTGCTGAATGCGGGGACAAGGCTTACCTGGGGCACACTGAGTCATGATGCTGAAACTGAGCCATGTACCCACCTGCACAGAAAACACAGTGGTTGTCCAACATATAGTGACAACTCAGATTCACAGAACATACTGACAAACACGGTGCAATAGACTTTAGATGTACTGACCTCGTATGTGTAATTTGGACACGACACGAAGAAGAAAAGCCAAGTGAAGGGGTTTTTGGTGGGGTGAGGGATAGTCTTTGGCCGAGAACCTGTTGCCAGGACAGAACCGTAAGACAGAGTTATGATGGGAATATCCTCCCCTACATGCCAACTGACTCACATGGGATAAGTGTCATCGACTTGTTTGGGAGCATTAGGTCATTTCATACATCAGTCAACAGCTGGTATTCTCATTAAGTCCTTTTCCACAGTCTTATTTTCCAAGATTCTGCTGGAGTTGCTGTGTATTAATTGTTGGCTTCAGACAGATTTTAACCAGAAGCTGCAAAATAAACTACATTTCTCTCATCATCAAAGGCACAACAACCTAAAAAAATGATTCCTCCCTGACTCTTATTATTTTAACTTGACACTTCTTTACCAATTCTATTAGCTACATACCTAAAATGGAAATGAAAATGAAACAGTTGAATAAAACTTCAACATACTTTATGAAGTAATTTCCTAACCGTAACCCTAAAACTATCCTTGGCCAAATTCTGCTAGAGTTGCTGTGAATTAATTATTGGTTTCAGACTATTGTAACACCAGAAGTTGCAAAATAAACTACATTTCTCTCATCAACGGCACAACAACCTCAAAAAAGGATTCCTTCTCTCCCTGACTCTTGTTACTTTAACTTGACACTTCTCTATCAATTCTATCAGCTAAATGCCTGAAATGGAAATGAAAATGGAAAACAGTTGAATGAAACCTGGACATACAGTGCCAAGTATTTCACTAACCGTAACCCTAAAATCATTAGCAGCACAACAGCTATGAAAAGGAGAGTCAAAACGCCCCCTTACATGCAAATATTGGAATAGTAATGAACATACCATTGCAGCCTAAATTATTGAGAGCCAAATTAATGGAGAAGTTGCCAGCCTCACATAGCTGTAATGAACCAAGAGAGATATTTATATCAGTCTCATTTTCTCAGTCTCACACCATATATGTAACACTGAAGAGGATATTGATCTTTTTAATGAAACAGAGACAATATAATACAGTACATACCACAAACACAGCCAACGCACTGTAAATCTGACGCTTGCCATATGCTGTAAAAAAAAAAGAAAAGAAAAAAGACATACAGTCCTTTTGTTATATTATCCGTCAGGTTCTGCCATATTGTTTTTAGATTAAAGATTTCATGGTCATGCTCACCAGGTGGTGTGTACAGGGGGTGATTGATGTAGTAGGCTATCCAGGCAGCAAATCCCCAGTAATACAAACAGTTCTGAGAGAGAGAGAGAGTATGCTAATCAATATCAAATTCTCAGCCCTTGTATTGGTTTTATTCTCTAATTGAGAAACATTCTTGCACTGGGTTCTCATGTTGTGCAGATTCAATATGGCCCGACGCACACAAAAGTTTTAAATTTGTAAAAGTCAAGACAAAGTTCACTGGTAAGAGTGATTATAGCTTGTAAGGCAGCAATTGTTCATCCTGGGCTCGGTCTCAGCTCCCTCCCATAGTGCCACAGTCTCCACTCATCACAGGTATTGATGCGAGGCAGGGAGGAAATTAACTATTCAGTGTGTTTATTGCAAAATCTATTATAGCAGCTGTTGGTATTTACAGGTAAAATGATCAGTAGTTGTATCATATCTCTGTCTCTCTCTCTCTCTTTTGCTCTCTCTCTCCCTCTGGTTTCAAATAAGAATATTCTAAATCAAAGCTAAGCACTTGATATTGATGACTGCTCACTGATAATTGCCCAGGCAAATGTCTTGAATGAAGGAAACTCACCCTCATGATGGTGTGTAAAGGCATGGTGCCGTGCGAGAAACGATGTATGAAGATGATCTCAAACAGCCTCTTGGTGTAGTGGAATGAATGGCACACACAGGCCAACCTGCAGCATGTTAAGGTTCACACAGTAGGCTTTAATCTTAAATCAGTTAGTCCTGTGCTCCAAGAGTGTCGGAAGATTACCATGGAATAAGCACAGATTCTGAAATGCAGATTGCTTGTTGTGGACACAAATTATGTGAATATTGCATTCCTCCTCCACCAATTGGATTATGTGACATTAGCAAAACTGACACATCATATTCTCCTTTTTGTCATGAAGAGGTGAGCTAACAGGTTTAGGCAAGTAAAACAACTTTGCTTAAGGTTAGGATTAGGTTTAGGCAACTAAAACTTTGGTTAAGGTTAGGGGTAAGGCTTTGGTCACTAGCTAAACATTTAAATTAATGTCAAACTAATGCCTGTAGTTGTGCATCCTTCACAAAATCCTTCGTGGTGGGAAAATGTATTTCTCTCACTTTTCGTGCACAGAGCATGCATTTACATTTTAGGACATCACTCATTTTATGAAATTTCAAGAGACCAGGCTCTGCATTCAGTGTTAAAAGAGTTTTGGTTTTTTTTCTAAAAAAAACTATATGAAATACCTGCCAATGGAGTGAGATCATTTCACTCAACTTCCAGTAGGGGTTAGATCATTTGTGTCTTGTCCTGTGTAATTTAATGTCTTGTTGTCCTGTGTAATGAGTCTTTTGCCATTAGCTACAATGTCCTGTCCTGTCATTTCCTGTCAAAAGCAAACTTTTATTGACTGGCACTATTATTTACATGGTTAGAAAAAGGTTTATTTTAATGTCTTTCCAAGGCTGTAAATGTAGCCGAGATAGCCTACAGCAAATTTTTCAGAATTAGTGTGGTCAAACGGAAAAATACAACATATGACAGTCTGAATTCCGATGCCTTTTCAATCAGCATTCATCATATCATTGAGCAGAAACTGTTTTCTTTATTTTAAATAGAAATTGTGGATTATTTACAAATTATGAGAGTGAGGATGTGGCATTTTATGTATTCATTTGATTATTTATCGATAGATAACTCTCCAGCAAGGGTCAAATTCATGTTGTGTCCTGTCCTGTATAATTATAAGACATGACAACACAGCACAGGAAAGGAACAGGTGACTCAGGTCAGGACACAGGAAACAAGGACTAAAGAACAGGACAAAGGCAAAACAGGATACAGTTGCAATTTCAGATATGCACAGTTCATCAAGGACCTAATAAAAAAAATCTACAGTCTCTTGGTGACAGCAGATCTAGAGGGATCTAGGTGCGAAGAGAAGTGATCTTCCTCATTTCAAGACATGGTAACTTATCTCAAGAATCAAATAAAACTGCATCAGAAGTGATATTGTATCGCCCCATTGGACAGATTATTTCATTTGTATTACAAAAATGAGACAAGTTTGAATGCAAGATTAATATGATGTCTTGCATAATGTGTTCACTGGTTTTATTTAAAATATATACCTACGTGACCACTTTGAAGGGACTAGTGGTGAAGTTATGCTTATGCAGATAGATGTTCGGAAGACGGAAATAGAAGAGCAGGTAGAGGAAGAGAGGTCCAATACACTCTGCCACAAACACCTGAGGAAACAGAAAGTACAATCAATGCACAGGAATTGGGGTTGATTTCAAGTAGAGCATCCCTGTCACTGTTTAAATACACATTCAGCATTCAATCAGTGTGTATTCAGGCAGCATGCCATGCAGCTATAGAGGTGGATGATGAGCATCCAGCAGTGCATTGGTCTGATGCACCACCACTCAGAAGGATGAAAGGCATGAAATATATTATACAAGGCAGTGAATAGATTTTGGGAGCTTGGAATTATATGGTTTCATTTGTGTTCAGATGAGGATTTGTGTTAAAGGTTTTACACTCTGTGGTGCAAAACTAATGGAACATTTTCAAATTTGCTTGTTCCACACTGTCAGGTGAAAACCTGAAATCCCAAGGTCACGATTTGCCCAGAGAAATCACAGCTTTATTTTGTGATCTGTGTTTTCTCTCACCATTGTCCATCCAAGCTGTGGCCCGAGGTCATGGAAGAACATTGTTGCTGTTGTTCCCACTGGCAGATTTTCTAGTACATCGTCATCTCTGAGAGATTTTCCATCTGAAAGTTGGAAACATGCAAGACAATAACCGCACAACAGGTGTTTTTTCCAGGCTTGGTAGCAGAGTATAATCGGTAATGATGTGAGTCATTCAATGTTCCTGGACCAGCAACCACAAAAGTACTTAGACATGTGTCTGAGAAAGACAAGCATGTTTGTCGTGCCACTCAAACCACATGAAACCACATAAGTAAGCCCAAGGCCACTGAGTATTTCCAGACAAAACAAGACTTTTAAGAGTGCCAGAATAACTTTTGACAATACCTTCCGAATAATTTACCAATGTGTACGGGCTCCTTTGGACCCCCTTGGCTTACAGCTTAGGGCAACTGTACCAGTTGTCTCCCCCTGAAGGTCGCCTTGGGCCTACCAGAGGCTGAGTTCCTTAGTGAATCAATCGATCCTGCTAACTCCTATTGCTCTTATGCAGGGGCTTTCAGTCGTGGTCCTGGGACCCAGAACACTGCTGGTTCTATTTCACACAGACGTTGCCCTTTAATGGGGCTCTATTAGCTCTGCCACTCACCTAGTTGCCTCAGCGCACTGAAAATCTGGATGAGTCTGCACAACTCAATGGTTCCAGACTAGAGCGTACCTCTACTCTACATCGAGTTTTCTTCAGCGCCTTAAGACGACAACATAGCCTTCCAACATAACAGCAATGGGAGCGACCTGGTGGCTCAGCGGGCGTGTGCGAGTCTGGCCCAGGATCTTTGTTGCATGTCTTTCCCCTCTCCTGTCTTTCTCAACTGTACTGTCCATTAAAGCAGAAATGCCATAAAAATAAACCTTAAAAAAACAAAGCATCAGCCTGCCACATATACCCCCTCCGGCAAGCAGTGCATCCGATTGGCCAGTTTGTCGCCGGCCCTCTCACAGCGGATCCATCCCCGCTGCCTTCTAGGCCAGTGGAAGAAGGCGAGGTGCCAGCTTGTTGGAGAATCATGGGAGAAACCCCGCTGCCTTCCTCAAATGGCCGGCCGGCTGAGAACGAAGCCAACCAGCGGGTGAGAAAGACTGGAGCCAAGTCTACTAATGCACTCGTGACTCAGAGAACTGGTAGCTTTCTGTCCTACCAGGGAGCTAATTGCATCCACCTGGTGTCCCAGGTGTAACCAGTCCCTGATTAGACTGCTAGAATGGAAACCAGCAGGACTCTGGATCCCCAAGACCAGGATGGAGAACCACTGTTATCTGTTTATTATTTTCTATACACCTGCGTCCTGAACACATCTGACTCAAACAGTATTTGCAAAGACATTTCATCATTCATTTTAGCATATTTAGGTCCCAGATGGGTGGGTAAAGGACTAGGGTTAGACTAATATAGACTAATATACTGGTTTGATTAATATACGTCAGTGCTGTTCACCTCTGATATGAGGCAATTAATTTGGTAACACTTGGTTTCTCCAATGTTAAGGTAATACTCAACTATCTGTTGATAAAAAGTCGATGTTCAACAGAGTGTCACTTGCCTATTTGGAGAATCTCCACAGACTATTTAACCCTAACCCTGACTTTACTCTAACCCTAACCTGATCCTATTTCTAACATTAACCCCAATCCTAAGATTAAGATTAAGATTGCACTTTATTGATCCCCTAGGGGAAATTCGGAATTAACACTATAGGCTACTTTCCACACTATTGTGAGAATCATCTGAAAGTCAGTAGATTTTCAGTGACACATTGTCTCTTGAATACCAACATTGGACTATCCAAATAAAGGTTTTTTTAAACATATTTAATGCATAATTAATCAATACTACACCGGTTGACTCTGGGAGGCCTTAACCTGAACTGATAAAATAATGGTGTCGACATTGGCTTTCAAAACCCATATCGGTATCATATTGGTACATGACAAAACAATAAGGGCTGGAAAGCTTACAAAGGTATGTGAGGGAAAATCTGGACAGAGAAAATATCAATCTTTAGGTCCATTATTTGGTTTTGCCACATTAAAATAGAACCTAGTTTTCCATAAAGAAGAAAAGAAAGAAACAAAACAAAACAAAAATTTGGGCAATAATTGAGGCTGTTTTCATGAAAAGACAGGAAGAGACTCTACAAAACATTCTGCAGGCAAAACAAATAAAAACAATCGAAGCATCTCCCCTTTTATTCTCCCTCACTGCATTGAACAAGAACAGCTTACATTTAACCAAGCGCACTTGTATCCCTACAAGGGATATTTTCATTTACATGGTGTTTGATCATAATCTGAAACATCAATATCGATCACTCTGTACTGCAGCAATTTACAAAATACAAAAGACTCAACAGGAGAAAATCTCTAACAACATGCAATCTTTTTAGCTGGGAATGATAAATTTTACATTATGACTAGTTACAGAAATCACACTGAGTTTCCCCATTGTACACACATTTCTTCATGTCTTCGCCTACCCCTCAGGCCTTTTGGTTTATTATTATTATTGTAACAAAATTAGATATGGATAGGGAATATGGATTAAGCCCTTGAAGTCACAGATGCAGTGAAGGCAAAGCAATCAAGGGGGGAGAGGGGGGGGGAAGTTTAATTTTCTGCCCGACTTATTTCTTTACCTAAGATTTCTTGTCATATATGAGCTCTTTAGGGTCATGGGGATATGTGTTACATCTCTTGTCTGACTGCTGTGGCTTTCACCCTTGCATTCCTCACTATTGGCTGCTAGTAATAATAAAAGTGGGAAGTGGCTCAGTATACCTGCCTCAATCTGTCAATCATTCACACTTATAGTGAGAATCTACGCTGTGAACTGCTGCTCTCTGCATTAGTAGGGAAACTTTAGACAACTGGTGTGACTCTTAGTTGCATCCAAGAAGGTTGCTGTTATTCAGGATGATATGGATCCTACACAGGTTATTAGATGGCCAGTGCAGCAGTCAGTTTATAAGGGATGTGACTCCTACAGATGGGTTCAATATAGGGTCAGCAGGCTGGTATATATACTTACGAGGTTGGAGTGTCAGGGACTGTCTGGCTGGATACCATTTTGGATCTGTGATAGTCAAAATGTAATAAATTAGGACACATTTTATTACAGCAATACCACAGTTTGATTTAAATTTATTCTTGAGTCAATACTGTTGCTTTTTGTTAGTTACAGTTCTCATCAACCCTCAAGCCAGGATATCCTTTCAGGAAAATGTCAGATACCTTGACCATATTCTTAACATGCACTCACAATACTTGTGTAAGAGCCACTTGATCTCTCCTATGGTTGCATTCGGTTCCACCTGCAAGCACAAGGGTGAGGTTATAGAAAGCAGAAAAGTCTGTGCCACTGCCTTGGTGAATTCTACTTTATAAATAGTGGTGATGAGAAAGGACAGTTTTTACCTTGTCCAAGAAGCACAGCTGTAATTTCTTAGAATCCAGAATCTCCACCTCAAAGAAAATACTATATTTTAGCTTGCCAGCTTTTAAGCCATCAGCATCTTCTCTTTATGAATTAGTCAGCTGTGAACAGGTCTCTAAGGCCAAAATTTCCCATAGTGCCAGTTGGGGAAGTGTGTGTGAGTGTGATGTCAGTTTGTTGCTTTAGCTGCAGGAAAACAATCTCAACAATCTCAAGGCTTGATGTATGAGGTTGGTTGTTCGCTTCGCAGCTTCAGCTGTAAGGAAACTTTTACTGATGATGGCATGGTAGAGTAGTGAGTTTGAGTTTAGTTTATCGTTTCACCAAAAGGATTATAAAACATAAAGAAGAGGGGGAAATAGTAAATGAGATTGGTTAACAGAAACTAAACAAACAACATTTAGGATTTGGGTACTGGTGTAAATTAGAATAATTAGAACCCTGAATGGCAACGCCCTCTCAAAGCGTTGTATGTAACAGATAGACTTTGACAGCGTAACAGGACAGTAATTTGCTTGTCTGGCTGGTGCCAGTGAATGTGTGTAGTGAGTGCTGACCAGCATGGTTCACATATTACTGGATAACAAGACACATCACTTCATTTTGTCACCCAACTGGCAGTGGACCAGGCTATGATTTCTTTCATCATAACCATCCTGAGCATCAGCAAGCCAAGTCAAAAAGGGTTTGAGTTACAAACGAAGATGGAAGAGCCATGTGATCCGGCTTGCAGAGAGCTTAAAGAGTGCCAGACCTCAGTCAAATTGCATCTGGAAATAGATTATGTTTTAGCCCACATACAGTAGGTGCCAGATGTATTGGGTTTGTCACACAGAACAATTCAAGTGGCAGAAAGTTTAAACAATCACAGGAAAATATTTGAAACTAAATTCAGTATAATTGTGTTTGGCAACTTGCCTGACCCTTACTTGATTCTATATGAACTGTCCCAACATGATCTCCCAATAAATACGTGAAATGACCACGACCCTGTTAACACCGCATTACGTGGTGGTGGCACGTAATGTGTTAAAATACGTTCCTCCACCACGAATTTAAATATGTTCCTCCACCACGAATTTGAAAACATCCCAAAGGTTGGTTGTTACGGTTATGGTTATAGGCAACTAAAACACGATTAGGGTTAGGTTAGGGTTAGAGTTAGGTTAGGGTTAGGGTTAGGGTTAGGGTTAGGTTAAGGTTAAGGTTAAGGTTAGGGTTTGGTCAGGGTTTATGGTTAGGCAACTAAAACAACTTGGTTAGGGTTAGGGTTAGGGTTTGGTCAGGGTTACATACGAAAAACTTTCGTAAAAAATGTAAATACCGGTGAAATGTAGTTTG
>OMOV01041876.1:2111-18262 GCA_900312565.1 Beryx splendens | reverse complement strand
GATGAATATGCACATCCATGGCACCATACATAATCCCAGCAGGGCTATAAGGTTCGCACTGTAAGCATGAATAAAGGCAGAGCTGAGGAGTGATGCCTCCCAGACACCAGAGCCATGGCTGGGGCATCATCATCACAGACAACCAGCCAAGCAGACAGACAGGCGGACAGACAGACAGATAGATAGTTGTCAGACCTTCACTTACAGCGGGCTGCTTTTCATCAGATGAGTCTTTTGTTGTGTGTGGACCAACTCTTTCTCAACCTCCCTGCTCACATTCTCTCTGCAATGTTGTGTGTGTTCTGCATATGATATATTGTATGTTCTGCATATGATATATTGTATGTTCTGCATATGATATATTGTATGTTCTGCATATGATATATTGTATGTTCTGTTCTGCCACTGTAGGTTTGAGGATGACTTAATTGTTTCACTGATCAATCCTTTCCTCTCACTGCCCAAGGATTCATCTAACCCCATAACCTGTCTCAAAGCAATACACAGTTATATTACTTAACCTTAACCCTGGTGCAATTCAGTGACCAGTGAAAATGTCAAGTAGGACTCTGGATGTGCAGGCTTGGAAGCCTTGATAACACTCCACAGCTCACACATTCTCTATTACCTACATACCTCCATCATGTCATGTATGCGTTGTTTGTTGTTTTCATGAAACACAATCTGTAGGTCTAGTAAAAGCAGTAATATTTGTGACATCAGTAATGTTGTACCGGCAGTCAGTGTGTGCAATGATACGACAAAGATGATACCAACAAATGGAAACCGTTTGTTGTTTACAGACCATAATCAAACACCAGCATTTCATATTGGACGGAGAATGGCATCAATGAGAATGATCCCGTCCAGGTGTTTTTTTGGAGAATATCTGATAATAGACAAAGAACAGATGATACAGACGCAAGGCTCTGAAGCAATGACAAAGGGGGAAGAACAATTTCACTTTAATAACCTAACCTTCCATTAGATTCAAAGGGAGATTAGTCTTCAGTGCTGTGCATGAAGAGTGCATTCATTGAACCTGCTCATGTTTTTGGTGTGCGTGAACTGAACGTGTCCGTTTGCAGCTAATGAACATGAAGTTACCCATGCTCATGCACGTGTGTTTTACGGCACCCGAGGATTTACGGCATCCAGCATGGCTGGCTAGTGCAACTGGCAGTTCAGACGCAGCTTCCGGTACTGCTGAAGCCAGTTCATATGAGTGTCTGAAGGAGATTTATGAACAAATCAGTACAGATTCCAACGGGGAAAACCTCACATTTTTCGGCAAATTGTTCCCGCCGGGTCTAAAAAAAAACAGTCAGCCACATCGGCAACGATTTTGAAACGACACATCGAGTTGAAGCTGTTGTTTTTGAACTGCTGCATAATTTGGTTCATGCACGCTAAATAAAATTTCCATTGCATCTACAGTACACCTTTACTGCACCTCTTTTTTCACTTTCTGCATGATATGACACATTGTTTAAGTGGTAAAACATATACTCACATAGGTTTTTCTTGGAGTAATCTCTGTGATTCTATAGTGGTATACAGTGGCGATTTTGGCATTAAAATTTTGGTGGGGCCACACAATATTTCCACAAGAAAAGTTGATGCACTCATAGAGATATATAGTGAATTATACTGACAACCAATAAACTGCACATGATGATAGAAGGACAGGAGGAGAGACACAGAGCTTCTTTGCTGTAAATTAATCTAACCAGTACCAGTGATGACAAAATGCCAGTAGAATAATGTCATCTAAAAATCACACAACCAATGAAGATCTACCAACATCTTGTCACAATATTGCAAATATTTTTGTTCAAGGATTTCAGAAAGTTTACCATATTGGGAATTTTGGGTCTGGAAACCTTGCCAAGATGAAGTCAAATGTATATCTGCACGGTTTTTAATGGAACATCTCGGGACTAGCAGCCACACAGTGTAACGTTAGTCCAGCTGGGCTAACCAACAACAGGACCACCAGTGTTAACGTTACAGATCTCTCAGCATCAGATCCTACTCAAGCCCGAAACCAACGTCAGCATGTTGACGACAAAAACTCAAAGCAAAATTCATGAAGTGATCGGAGCACTGCCAATACATAACAACACTGCAATCAATAAGTTCACTGAAGAATCTCATAATAAACTCACCGGTGAAGTTTGCCTCTTGAAGAGGAAGGTGGCGTGGCGATCCTTCATGTGTGCAAACTTCTCTAAACTTCTCTGTTACAATCCAACAGTCCATGGATGAATTCAGTTTCAGCAGCTAGCTAGCAAAGCCAGGGCACTCAAGTTCATTCGCTTCATGATTAGCCTGTTAGCCGTCCCGCTAGCTAGCAAGACGTGCAGGTTCACACAGGTTCACTCGCTCTTGCGTCTATTACAGTCAAAATAATCTCATGTGTCTGCAGAGCAACTATCTTGAGACAGGAATGTGAAAGTTGCCTACTGGATTTATTTGCAAAGATAAGATGAAGATACTGATTTCAGAAAAGTATTTTCATTAACAACAGTGGTTCCTCCCATGACTGGTTATGGGCTGAATATTTTGATATATCAAAGATTTCTGCAAAACTGTAAAGGTAGATGCAAATTTGGAATTGCACCTGTTTCTACTTTGCTGTTTAAATTGCCTTCACACCTGACTCATTTGCAGACTGCTGATATATTTAGAGCAATTTCAAGCGGGGGTACAATTTGCCAAAATGGGATGTGGCCATTATTCATAACTGAGGTGCCAAATAGGCAGGTGTGTAAAACATATGGAAAAAACAATTCACTCATCGACAATTTGATGAAATTAAAGTGGGATGGAGAGATTTAGCTGATGTTCATGTTAAATTTCTTCCTCTCAGATGCCTGAAACACTGTTGACCTAGTTTGTATGTGACGTCATCCATCAATATACCCGTCTGAATGCGGCACAGCAAATTAAATCTTTTCCCTTATAGAGCAGCAACAGTCCCAAATCTTTACATAATTTAGGTTGAACTGGAAATCTATTTTATTTCTATATATATGTTTATATTTCCAGAGCCAATACAATAAGCAGGCACTTACAAGGTCTTAGTTGCATGAAGAAAATCTCTACAGAAGAGTCAATGAGAGAAAAGAGGCATTGCTATTGGCAGATAGACCTAAATCCATTCTTTAGTCCCCAGAAGGTTTGCCTTATCCTTTTTAAATGCCACAGACCAACGACAAAGCCGATTGCGGTATGCTATGGCATACAGTATTATACATTTTGATGAATTTCTTTCATCAGACTATGACCTCTAGATATTTTAAGATCACACAGTTGCAGTCGCACGGGATTCCACAGGGGCTGCAGATGTTCAGAGAAGAGAACAGAGTATATCCTTAGATAGGAGGAGGGATTCAGTCCAGAGAGAAGTTACAGAGTATACTGTGTGGCCCCAGTGCTAAAAGTACAGTACGGTGCAGTAAGATAACACATAGAAACAGTGAAGTCCTCTGCCAAACATCATTCTTTTACACTGCAAAAAACGTCCATCTTAACGAGTCATTTGGTCGCATGTTCAGCCTCCAAATCATATTTTTCTTAAACCAAGAGAAAAATTCTGGCAGTGAGGTGAGATAACTCATGAATAAGGCTGATTCTTTTCACTTATTTTAAGAAAAATATGATTTTAGGACTCAATAAAAGACTAAATGACTTAAGATAGAGATGTTTTACAGTGTAGGATGATACATCAAATTGTCAAATCCCCTGGGAGTCATGCTGAAAAACCAGAGATTTAGACAACATAATGTGTCATTTCACCAGCAGTCTGAACTGTGGCAGGTATTCCAGCAGTAGTTGGTAGGAGAGGTCTGTGTTGTGCAGATGGCTGTGCATTCTGTTTACACCTCTCCTCCAGAACAGAGCTGCAGCCAGATCTGCCTCCTCTGCCCCAGCCTGAGTGCTAATAAACATGAAGGCTAGCGTAGCCTCCTTCACAGACAAATACCAATGCAGATGGTCCGCTGAAGGAAGGAATGCACAAAATCAAACGAAGCCTTAAAAAACTGCTATTTGTACAAATATCTCTGTTTCAGCTCTACAGTGTCAATCAGTGTTGAGTTCAGTGTCTTGAGTGCAGTCACTTTTAAGGAAATGCTGTTTTGTAATCTGACTTCTTCTAAATATTGTGTGTGCTTTGGCTTCCAAACAGATGATGCAATCATAGCACTTATATTTAAAAATGAAATATAAAATACGAGTTCTTTGAAAATAAACTATTGGTTTGGCACTGTGATTCAACTCCTCGACCAAAGTCAGCCGTCCATGGCAGATTTTTTAAATCCTTTATGTTAAGGATGGGGTCGCACGCGATGAAAAGTTACTTTGGGTGCATTCGTAAATAGTCACCCCGAGCGCCAGAGCGCACTCTGGCACAAACCGGACCGTTCGTAAATTCAGAGCGCTGAATATACCGTTGGCTTTTTCAGAGCAGCACACTCTCGGAGAGGCAGAGCGCGCTCTGGACACTCTGAGGAGCGTCAGGTTGGATTTACGAACGCACCCTTTGTTAAGCACTTATTTTATTTCATAACAGAAAGTTTCCGGCCCTCCGGCTTCCATCAGTGTCTATTAGTAACTAATATTTTTCCTCTAGGGAAACTTCATTGTCACAGGTGTGTGGAAATTACAGGCGATCTCATCATCTCTTACAACATTAAATCAACAAAATAAGAAGCTTCAAAGTATTTCATACATGCAAACACCACTTTCAATCATTTCTTAATCCTAAAATAAAAGGAGATATTGGTCACTCATTAGCACATTGGACTGGTGATTTATTTGCCTGTAGTGTAAAGTGTTTTTCAGCAAAAAAAAACAAACAATCATCAACACAAGTACAATATCTTCCATCATGGGATTTCAACAGGTGCGTTACCAATGGGAAGACATCATTAGGTAATTGGATGCAGTTTCTTCAATCAATCAATCATACAATAAAATGGGCACTGCAGGCCTATGATAGTCCTACATGAGAGGACAGTAATCTGTAAAGAGGATTGTCTGTATGCAGGCAGCCAAATTGTACATGCATGATTCTGAAAAGCACACAAAGATAAATAAATACCTTCATATGCAGACAGTTTTGGTTTAGCTGTAATCATTTAACCAACGGTCCCTAGAGCATACCTCTGTAAACCTCCCTCCCCCACTTTAACCGTGTAGTTGGTTCCTTCCAAAATGGCGGAGGGAAATACTAGCTGGGCAAGCCACAAGTCAAGTATCCCGCTGCAGACATAGCTTTGTTTATCAGAAGAGGTTGGTGAATGCCAAATGAGAGAAATTTTATTTTTTTAAATCAATATTTACATACTAAGCTGTTAGGCAGTAGTACCAAATCGCTTGCCACAAATGTTTTACTTAATTTTAGCTAAAAACTTTCTAGCTAACATTACCTAGCTGGTTGATGACTACCGTTAGCTCAGTGGACTAACTGCACTTTTATAAAAACAGCTTTGATGAGCACAGCAGCCCTTGATGTATAAGTTAGTGTAATAACTCATTCCCTTACATGCTCTCAGTGCTCTGTAATACAAACTGGTTCCCACAAGTACTGTTACATGTTGTTAGAAGTTGTTGAAACACATTTGATGTTTCAAATCAAGGTGCAAAAAAAAAAAAGTCATCAAAAACCACCAATAATTCAATTTTGAGTTGTGCCTTTTTATTTAGTTGAATGTCAGTGTGGCCATGAAGCTGTGAAAATGTGCCCAGCTCAAAAATGAAGCCTCTGATTGCAATAATAGGAATATGTATGAATGAGCACAAAAGATACAGCTATTCAAAGAGTGTTGCTGGACAAGACTGTGAAGCAAGCGATCATAATCACAATGTGCAAATAATGTGTCACAAGAAGCTAGAGAGTGTCATTCTGAACTTAAGGATACAGTGCTTTCATGTAGAAAATCCATTTACATTCAGCCCAAAGTAATCCCGCCCTGATTGGCAGAACAGCGCAGACAGAGAGGACTGAGATAGCATCCCTGGCCTCATGGAAACGTCTGCTGATAGATGTGTCAGTGCCATTCCTGCTATTATACTTTATCATTTATAATTCATGTCTTTAGGCTTATAATGTGATCCACAACATGTAAAATATTATTTGATGTCCTGAGTAAGTGGTCTGACTAACAAACAAAGTTTTGAGTTCTTTTGAGGACAGAACCCAGTCATCTCATCCAAACAGCTCTGGATGGGAGGGATAAGGAGGATGAAAATTGTTAGCACCGCTAGAAAAATGTCTCATATTTCTTGCTCTGTAATAAGACAAAAGAGGGATATCAGGGTCTGCCAGCAGAACATCAGTGTCCCTGTCGTGTTCCTCCAAGCCATCTTTGTATTTCTGTCAGTGTGCAGGCTTTTAATTTAGACCTTAACTGGGATAACCTTAGAAAAGTTATACACCATTACACAATTAGGCTGTATTAGAGAGCCTGTCTGATGCTAATTCATTGGAAAGAGACAAAGGTAATGCTTGTTCTTTTTGCCTCTTCTCTGACTCCAGATAAAATCTGAAACCTAATAAAAATTCCAAACTCAGTTAATTTGCAGCAGGTTAATTCCCTTTGGCTGGAACTCTTGGGAATGATCATTAACAGACTGTCAGTAGCCTTGAGGCCTTTTGTCAGGTCATAATGGTAAGGTAAAATAATCCTATTTTCACTTCATAAAAATGCAATGTTCTGATCTCCAGCCCTTAAGACCAAGTCACAAAGTTTTGGTACTGACATTAAATATTAAAAGTGATTCAGACGGAGTGTCCATTTAAAGGAGTGTCTGCCAAATAATAAATCTATTTTAAATATCCCTGACTAAATCACAAGTCTGGAGTCAAACGTTTTGCTGTGCATAACATTAGCAGTCTGTTGCTTCATCGCCAATTTAGCCGTTTCAAGAGTATTTAGCTCTAATGTGCCAAGTGTTAATCTGTCTTACAAGCAGGGGCAGAACTGAGGCAGTTAGTGTTAGTCACGCCATTAGTTTTCATAGCATTTTTCAGCAATAAGCATTTAGAAATAAGATGTACTAAAAATCATTCATCTTCATTTCCAGCCTAACAACAGGCAGCTGTTTTTTTTCTGTGGCCCCATATATCACATTTACTGAAACAGAATCTCTAAAGTACAAACAAACTCATCGCATCGCTGACACATGTGAATCTATAAATGCTAAAGTCACCTCTACCTATAATGATTTTCTAAATCAATACCAAATGTACTGTACACAGAGGTTGCGCCCACTGAGTCTTCATGGTCTAACGAGAGATGATGGAGATTATACACTGAAGGCTGAGTCATGTGTGTGTTGATGCATCCCAGAGCTCTTTACGCTTTATGTGGTCGACACAAACAACAGAGTCCTTCAGCGACCCGACACTGACCTGTTTACTGCTTTGATGTGTATTTGACAAAAAGCAGTTGACATAAAAATGAGCTGAAACAGCTTTAATGTCACCTCTCTGTACGTTCAGTTAGTCTTTCAGCCATCATCAGAAAAACCGTTAGAAGCTATTTCAAACTGATCTATGGTTTGTTTTGTTTTGCTCAGTGAATGCATAATGATTTTCCATCTGTGGAATCCATCCATTCATCCATGTGGCCTTAGCGCAAGAAATCCCAACCCAATGATGACTCAGTGAAGAAGATAGATAGACAGACAGACAGACAGACAGGTAGACAGATAGACAGATAGACAGATAGATAGATAGATAGATAGATAGATAGATAGATAGATAGATAGATAGATAGATAGATAGATAGATTTGTCATGATACACATCTTTTTATACCACACATGGTGTTTGCTCATGCACAGTGTGTATATAGAGTGTTGTTTCATGGTAACTCCAGACAGGCTTGGCTGGTGGGACAGGGTCACAGTGAGGTGGAGGGTGTCACTGACAGCTCATTCAGGCAGAGCCCACCTGAGATATCAGAGGCGACGCCTGCCTCCCTCCATCAGCACCGTTATGCATCATCTCTGAGACAAAACTGATCCTGGTTCCCTGTGATTAGAAAGACACGCAAAGCGGCCGGGAGCCTCCACTCTCAGAAATTCCACAGAAATAACAATCAGTATTCATCCACAAATTGAATGACTGAGTTATAATTGAGAAGTAATACACTTAAAAGTCAACTTATTTTACAGGTTTTCCAATAAGCCCATGAGAATAACATAAAATTTAAGATTTATTTCCCCCAATTATGCCATTCCAAACAGAGAATACATAATGATAAGAACACACAAGCAGAAAAATAATAGTGAAATTTAAAAAATGAATAAATAAATTTAAAGAAAATAAGGAAACACAACTGAATACAAGAAGATAAAATAGTGAATCATTCACATTTTTGGAGCATATTTTGTTCAGGTCTTGTGTCGCTGCTCTGCAAGTATCGCATGATTTGAGGAAGGGCACTTTCTCCTTCATGACTTGTAGATAAATGCTTCTTTGAAGTGGAAAGCCTGAAGAAATTAAAATTAAATTCATGCTGTCACAAGTATGTCAACACCCACTGCAGCGGAACATCCTGATTATGCTGCTCGATTTCTCCCTTCGGTGTCAAAACCAGTAATCATTGTGCTTCTCACACAGAGATCTGATGAGAGCGGGCATCAACAGGTTTCTCAGCAATCCCAAGCTTGTGTGCACAGTGTAAAAACAAAACCAAAATCAAAAGTAATCCTGCATTGCGTATATTGCAACTCAATCCACAAATGTGCGAAATCAACTTACGGACAAGGTGAACATTTCATTGATTAGGCTATCAATATGACTTCATGGTTGCAATGCACAATATTTAATGAATAAATGCAACACAGCAGGCAGAGTATGACTAAAACCAACTCAATATCTAAACTAAATTAATCACTAAATTATTTTGTTTGATGGTCACCATGATAACAAAACATGAAACTTGAAGTTTAATATTTTAACTCAATTAATTTAATGATATAGGCTTTGGTGTAGGTTATATAATAATATTTAATTACAAGACTCACTCCAAGTATTATCAAGTTCTTTACAAAGCTCTAATTCAGTTAATGTTCTAATATTAGTAGAAAGTGGAAACCGTTAAAAGCAATCGACTTGAAACTATTTCTTGGAGGGAAAAAAGTTTACACATGAATTACATGAATGATTTGTTGCTAGCATGATTCAAGTGGATGAAGCAAAAACCTGTAAATACAACATGGGAAAGTAAACAGGAAGCAAAAACACTCAAGTCAAAAATAAGCTCGGTCAAGAGCTCAAAGCCTCATCAGGAACAGAGAGTTTAGTCTCCCGGCTTCTCAGCTCCTGCCACACAGACTCTATATTCTAATGTTGAGCCTATATTCTCTAAGGGTTTACTTTTTGTTAGAAATAATTAGAATAAACATTTGAATGAAAAATGTAGCATCCAAATGTTTGTCTTGATCTCTCTGGTGACTTTAGTGAAACCACGCTTGTAGCTATTATAGTGCATTTTTTAAGTGTTAATTTTGCAGAGTTTTGCTATTAGTGTTTTAAAGGCCATATCTTATAAAACCTTAACTGCCTTCCAGATGGCCTCTTTACTAACTAAAGTATACCTTTCTTTTACCACATTTGTAACAGTGAGCACATTATTCAGATACAGAAACATTAAGGCATGAGCAGCAAGTCACTAACTATTAAAAAAAACTTTATGTATTTTAAATTTTACTAAAAGACTAAGCGCTTAGATATTATTCTGGGATTATTTTCCACTCACATTTCTGAGAACATGAAGAAATGTAATCTTCTGTGGATTTTACACATTTCACTGGCTCCAGGTTGTACTGGCACAGTCTAAATACAATTTGTTTTGTGTTTTGTTTTTGCAGGGCCTAATTCAAAGTGCCTAAAAGTTTTTCTGTTCAGCAGTAATATAAATGGCCTTGTCGTCTCAACCAGAACCCACCATTTCTCCTTGGGAGCAAGTGAGATATAGGAGCATGTCAGAGTGGTGGCTAGGAAGTCCATAAAACTCTCACTGAAGCCTGGAATGGAAAATGGATGAAAGCTATTTCAAGGTTCTTTGAATCCATATATGAGGGGAGGAAACAGTGATTACTTGGTGGGGGGAAAAAAACCTGCTCATGGGTTAACATTTAGGATGTTATACTGTCCCTGAAGACATACTACATTAAAGACTTTCAGATGCCAAATTCTTCCACCCCCTCCCATATACATCTAAAGGCTGTGAGGCTGCTGCCAAGCTCAGACATGGCACTGATATAGATATCTGAGAATAAATGCATATTCAAAGGCTTCATTTCCATTTTAATTATGTTCCCCAGGAAACCAAACATGTGTTTGCATAACTAAAAGAAAATGCAATTAAGAAAGGGGGAGTGGGAGACAAAGTGCCACCCAAAATAACAGTGAGGAGTCTACAGTGGCCCAAACAACACATCAAGCAGACCAGAGTCCTGCCATTCAGGTCTTCAGCTCTCCAGTGACATCACACTGAGAGAAGCCTAATTACTCACCGGTGACCTCACGTTATTTAGTTGTGTTTATGGACACATTTGAAAAACAATATATTTGATCATCAAAGCGTCATCGTGGTTGTGATTATAGCCATAGCTATTACTATTTATAATATATTTCATATATTATACTCAGAAAATCAAGCGTGCTATAAATTACAAGGACACCTTAATAATGAAATGGAAGTGTTATGCTTAAATTTAATTACTCTCTTGCTTTACTCATAAAGCACACAGTTCCTATTTGACATTTAAAGGGATTGAGAATGATTCAGAGGGAGGAGACTTAATTTAACAGCCACAAAGGGGAGTGCAAGTGAGTTTTGGATTGGACTTGAGTGTGCGAACATTGGGTGCGTTGTAAAGTCTGGTGGTACAAATTGCAGCAAACACAACCAATCACAGTTAACAGCCCCAAAACTAGCAGTTCTTAGGCTCCATTGCACTATATACAACAAAAAGTGAGCAGTGGCTGCTTTTTAGGCCAGCTAATATGTTGACAAGGCTGCGTCCTCTGAGGCTCTATCAGGCTGGTTAGCCATGCCAGGAACCAACCAGCTGCCAGCAATTATACACAAACGAGCTAGGTGACAAGGGGTGGAACAGTGGCTGTGTGGATGTGCCATGAAATTCAAAATCACTTCACTATGTGTTTGTGTAATTGCGTTTTATGTTCAATTAGAAAGGACCCATCTGAGCTGCGACTGTGATAAAAATGCTATGTTAACATTTTTGACAATATGGTTATATCTATACTGTATTCAGTATAACTGTAATGCTGCATCATGACATGAATACCATGGCCACCACGTACTTTGAAGGTTTGATTCCGTCTACTGCACAGAAGCCATTAATATCACTGATTAGCAATTTTTTTTAGCATTTTTCAAAACACAGAAAAAGATATAAAGTAGTGGTTTTTTTCTCTCTCTCTGTTATATTTTAACCTCTTCTTATGACAGAAGCATCTCAACTTCACTCTCAAATTCAATCACAAGCTTACTGAAAGTACATCATCCAATTTTAAATCAGCCCGTATAGCCGTATTAATATGTAATTATTTAACATTTAACAAGCTGATTTGCGGGATGTCATGGGTTGGTCTATTCTGGGGAATGTAGAATTAGCTGGGTAGCGCTTATATTCACTGTCAAGCACTCTGACTTCCAGCAGATCCTATGAATCCACATTATCCAGCCATGCTGACTCGGTAGAGAGAATGCAATGGGACTTTTTCAAGGAATGTGCCACTCTGGGTATCATCTATCACACCTGTGCCACCTTAAGAAATGTAGTGTTATCATACTCGTGGTTCATATCAGCTCTAAGGGACATGCCCTCAATATGTCACACTGATAGACAGGTCACTTTGAACTCCATCAGGTTTCCTTATGGAATCACCACAGCTCCACGTCAAATCTACAGGAGGTGGACAAAATTACACAAACACCACAAAAATGAAGTAACTAAATCACAGTTACAGTGGCAGCTACACAGATGGTCACATTGAGTGCCAATTAGCAGTATGTGTCAGTTTTAAAAGTTTTCAGACAAACATGAGGCAACGAATGGCATTACAAAGTGGCCAAATAGTTGCCAAAATGGGGTCACAGTCTCAAAAATCATGCCAAACACAGACAAACTGCATCGGCAAAGACCAGCACTTACAAGTCAAGTCAGAATATAGATAGTCAAAAAGAGATAGACACATAATAAAGTAGTTGCTAAACACCACAACTGCCTCAGAAATGACCAGAGAAATGAATCAGCACTGTGACACAGTCTCAACAAAACCTGTACATCATGGTGTTCCAGTTATTTTGTATACCCCCGTTTATAAAAACTCTCCGAAGTTCAAACATGTGGTGGTATTTTGTCAGAAACTTTAATGCATTGGTGTGAAATGGGATGGAAAACACTTGACACAAACTGCTGTGACTCTTGGATGCATGAGACAAGACAACTTAAACATCTATATTATCAAATATCATTTCTTTGCATCTATCACTAGCACAGACAGAATAATGGGTGCAAAAAAATATTCATGGTGTGAAATAACTTGGTTTGAATTCAATCCACTGAGACAAGAAAGAAATGTCAGTATAGCCTATTGACTTTGCAATCTGAGAAGAACGGATATAACTGGATGTGAGAGAAATGGCATTGTCATGAATTAAGATTAGGAATTAAATTAGCCCTGAAGAGCCAAGAGTCATTACAACGGAATGGAAAAAAGAAAAGATACCAAGATTTGTGCAGGTCCGTACTCTCTAAGTGAAACATTACAGCAGCCCATTGCAAATTCCAAGTGGATGTAAAGAGAATACGAATTGAGAATACTGAGAATGAGTAACAGGCCTTATAGGAACACATGAACATACTGCATTAAGCCCACCATTGAGAGACTTACTCAGGCCTGGTACATAGCCATGGCAGCTTGAAGCAGCCATTTTGAAAAGGTACAGTACCTGTCTGACATCACATCCGAGATGCTAACAAGCAAGTCCAAGAAGACCTGGGTGAGAGTCTGTACCAGTTTTCGGCGGGCATATATGTACTGCAGGTTGAATCAGTATGGAGTCAGCACCATTCTATTTTATATTCATCCACCAAATCCAAACAACTCCAGGCTACCTCATTAATTTGCTTATGCAAAATGAAAGACTAGAAACGGGGAAATGCTCCCTTGAGGCCTCAGAAGAACATAATACCCTTGCGCTGCCCTCCTTAATGCTTTGCAGCAATGCCTTCCAATGCACCAGGTTGATTTGCTTGTATCTCTCATAGCAGAGTCAAAGCACCAATAGTGTCCTCAAAAAATGTTGCAAAGCTGCCTCAGGCTATTGATAATTTGTTTGTCATTTTATCCAGGCTAGATATAATCAATGCTCTTAATTCAGGGCCTGGACCAAAGAGGTGCTTGATCATACCTCGGTAATGAGAAAGCTAATAACGCCCTGAGCTCAAAGCTGTCTGCTGCGTTATATCGCTACTATCAGTTAAATTTAGACAGAACTAATCAACCTAGAGAGCCATCCTGATTAGACTCAGGACATCACTCAATGCCAATGTCTATTGGCAGGCTTGTTTCAAAATATTGATAAGATTAATAAGGAATGAGATGCGAGTACTTGAAGGGCCCTTTTAGTTTGTCTGTGTATTATCAATAAGCCTTTTTTTTTTAAATCTTATTATAGCCCTAAAATCTCAAGACAGTGAATGAAAATAAAATTCATGGTTAAAATGCCAGCGCTAAATTAAGATTGTGGTTTTGATAATCATCATAGATTACCCATCAAGTAGCTAACAAAAAATCTAGTTATTGAGTCCACTTGTCTAATTGATTGCCTACAGGGCACTTCATCCGTTTGCTTTAATTTCCTCCATGACCTTTCTCGTCGTGGCCACATACTATATGTGTCAATCTCCAAGACGTCTTCAGGGAAAAGTTAGACACGGGTTCCCATCTTCTTGAATAACTGTTTCTCTTTGACAATCAAGATGTTCTGCTTGTTTTCAAGCTCTCATTTCATTACTCTCTTCAGATGAAGAACCATTGGAACCATGTAGTAAAATCACTGGCTGCTCACTGGATCTCACACCGAAGTGAATTCTGTAGACACAAACACTGCCTGACCCCAAACAAGCAATTTGTATTACTGACCGTACGCGACCCAAGCACCTCATTTTTCATAACTCTTGAGTTGCTGTTGTCCAATTTAAATAGCAAAGTTGCTTGTTTGACCACAGACCAGAACATTTGGCTCAATACAATTGACTTTCTGAAAAATTTAGACTCCATTTTTTCATTGTTCATCAGGAAAAATATTGCTGCTGCCACAGAAGTAAATGTCACAAACTGTCAAGAGACTATCACAGATCTGCAGCTATAAAGCCCAAAGTGTATGGGCTATCGACACCACTGAACACTTTGGTCCATCTAGGTCCACTGCTGAAGAAGGGCAAAAGGTAATGAGATTGGGAATTCATAAGCAGGACACTTTTATCATTCTGCAAAGGTTTTTTGGAGGGGAGGGGAATTAAAGCAAGTTACCATCACATTCATTCTCATACAGTCTGTATCCTAATGAGGATTTTATATATATATATTTTTTTTTTTATGCTAGAAAGAGAAAAAAAAGGAAGGACAAAAGATAATGCATTGAACCACGTTTCCAGGCCCCAAAGAATAGAACAGTATACTTAAACACTACTAAGATAGTTTTATATATAATGGACCACTGCGGAAAAGGTTGTACCCATATCAGGGTCTGAAAGAAACAAGCTCAGGGAACGCAGCAAGATGAGCAACACTGTCTGTTTTCCTCTTTCTCTTTCACATTAAGAGGGCACAGACAATCTGTGGTGCAAGCTACATTTCCCTGAGCCTAATCACACTGATGATTTGATGTTTTGTAAAGACAAGACCCTCAAGAATTCTCCACCTCATTTTCTCATAGCTCCCTTATGTTGGATGTCACACCTCCTCTAATGTATTCTTCACACAAGTTGTGCACAAGCTCAGACCCCAAAAGTCTCAGAACAGCAACAGCTGGGGGTTTTTTCAGTAATGTTTTGCAAATTGGCAACAATTTAGCAAGAAAAGAAGACTCATTTATCCATTAAACATGCATTAGCCCAGTTTGCTTGGCTAAGGAGGCCATCGGAAAAGTGAGACTGACAGCCAATCAGATTGATTGCACCGTCCTATCATGGTCTGGATCTAAGTGTCTGACAAGTTATATTACGTCAACTCATTCATGCAGCAGCTCAGTTCGTAGAGACCGCTTTGACTCAGCAGACCCATTCATTTGTGTGTCAGACCATGGAGAAGTGTTAGATATTTGTTGGCCATGGGTAGCCATCATCCCCAATTGAGATGCCAGGTTGACGTGCTTCAGAGAAGGATTGGTGGTTTTGTGTCCTTGTCAGAGAGAAAACGTCGAATGCATTCTTAAATAACAAAGATGGTCCTGACGAGCTTTACTGCGAGGATACAGAAAGGCTTACTAAGAGAACAGTGGTTTGATTCAGGGACATCCTCCAGACTCACACTTCACACTGAGAATATAGTCACGGCATTAGCTTTTGCTCTGTAGGCTACTTAGCTGAAGGGTGCGCTGGTATAATTATATTACAGGCTGGTAACACATAGAACAGATATTGCTGACATAAATGCATATGTCACAGTATTAATATTCATGTCTGCTGATGAAAACGGAAGAAATGTATGAGGTTTGTGTAAAGACATGTTTTAAATGCTGAATATGTTTTTTCTTTTTAATGCTCGTATTTGAAGCCTTGGGGCCTGGAAGAAAGTGTGCAGAGATGGAGGAAAGAGGCTGAGGACTGATTTAATAGTTTTAATCTAATCAAAGCATCCGAACGCCCCTTCATAGATGCACTGCTTACTGCAAACGCTAACACTTTTCTTTTTTAGAGCTGACACACTGTGGTCGAATCCTCCTGTAATGTTACAAGTACTTCAACTGTGGAAATAGAGATATTGTATTTCATCTGTCTGAGGTTGATCCCTGAGGTTTTTGATAAGCTTGAGAAGCTTTGTTCATAAAATAAAAAAATCACATTGCAAGGGATCTATTACACTACAATAGC
>OMOV01041869.1:0-33240 GCA_900312565.1 Beryx splendens | reverse complement strand
CCGAACGTAATTGTTTTCTTGTCCTCTGAAGCTAAAAAGCAACAGAGGACAAGAAAACAATTACGTTCGGCCTCATATAAACCTTCTTGTTTCCGTTTTTTTGTGTTTTTTTTTCATCATGATTTTCTAGGGCTCCTTGCAGGGCCGTGAACAACAAATAACACGATCCTTTGTTTTCCCAGGATAAATATAAAACTCTAATGGCCTCTGTACTCACCAGTTTTCAGCATGTGTGCTCCGTGTTTTAGATGTTGTGGCTGCATTTCACCGGCAATTTGTGTATTGCTTGCTATAATTATGAGTCTCACTCTTGCACACATTACAAGAGTGGAGGAGTTTGCCTGCAGCATTTAGATTCAGCGTAACTAGTAATATTTTTCATGAACTCGTGACCTTCAGCTGCATACCGATTCAGTCCTTATTTGAGCTTTTATGAGGTGTAATGCTTGTGTTATTTAAGACGTAACAGTGGAACAGTGTGGGTGATATTATATAGTAAATATTATAAAATAACAGCCCTCATGGCAATTGTGATTTTAACCGAAAAGCAATGCTCAGGGTTGGCCGTGACAATGTGTCATGAAGCTCTGAGACATTGTATTCATGAACGCTCCTTTGAAGCTCTCAGTGAGTTATTCAGAGTGCATTTTATACCAGCGTCCATATCAAATATTACCACTTACCTGCCCCACGAGTTGTGATTAGTGACTTCCTCACCGTAACAGGTGGCTGGGTCGTCCCTGAACAGGCAAATACCAAATAACAAGACTTGAGATCATCTGTAGGGGGCAAGAGTGTCCCGCTCTGGAAGGCTGTGTGTGTGGGCGCGTCCTCAGCGGAGAGCAGAGGCTGCTGGTCGCGGCACGTGTCCTCACTGTTTGTGTCACAGCCGAGCAGATGGTCAGGCAGCCTGCGGTAATGCTAAGATGTTAGACTCACTTTTTCATTCATTCACCGATAATCCCTCAGTGTGCTTGAAACGCTCTGGATCTGGGAGAGAGATCGTTCCGCTCCGCCTGCGATGCACAGTAACGGCCTCCGTAGAATCCTCTTTATCTGGGAAATGCATGCAATTTAAAGTAAAGAGCGCTCATCTTCCTTACACAATGAATGTCAAAAACCATGATTTTCTACTTGCAGATGATTTTTGTGAGCTCTATGATAAAACTCCACATCGGGTTTTGTCAGTACACACCTACAATATCGCTGGGCTCAAAGCATCTTCCATAAATTGGTGCAATGGACAGTTTATGGTCAAGAGCTTGGTATAACCGTATTTCTGCGATACATCATTTATTTTATGGAAGGTTGCACAAGACATTAGTCACAAAGTTATTCTGTGTCAAAGTAGTAGTGTGGTAGTACATCGTTATCCTGACTCTTCTTCACAGACAGCGTACAGCCGACAGCAACACTGTTTATTACTGCGTGTCTCCATCTGTGAGAGATGGAAGGCAAGATGTCGGCCCGGGCAAATAAAGCATGCTCTGAGTGGTCATTTCACAGCGTGAAGGATGTCCGGTACACAGAATTATCTCTCGGTATCTTTTACGGCTCATCCCATAAAAGTCTGTGTTTTTATTTATTGGATGAGGGCCATCGTACAGCATATGAGATTTGCAAAATGTTCTCATCCAGGTCACTGACTCCCCTCCTGTCTTCATCTGGTCTGTGACATATTTCCTCATGGGGTTGATTGAGTCTGCTGGCACCGCGCTCACTAGGCTGTGGGCTCTCTGTCAGTCTCTCGCTCCCTGGCATAATTCATTCTAGTTGTAATGTAGGCACAAGAGCTCAACCGGAGGAAAAAATAACCAAAAATGACCTCCCCTGAGACCTGGTGACCCAAACAGCCTAGCTGCTGTTGTAGAGTGCCTCAGTGATATCAACTGTTGGATGGCACAGAATTTTCTTCAGCTCAATAACTCAAAATCAGAGATCATATTGTTCAGTCCCCCAAATTCTATCAGTCATATTGAGAGTGGCCTTGGTCCTCCGTACACAGCCCGTTGCCAGAAACTTGGGAGTACTGTTTGACTCTGACCTAAACTACGAACCACAAATTAAAACGATTGTCCAGTCCTGCTTCCTTCCACTGAGAACCATCTCCAGAATCAAACCAATGCTACCACACAGCGACCTGGAAAAAGTAATCCAGGCCCTAATCTTCTCTCGACTCGACTACTGTAGTTCCTTCCTTTCTGGCATCAACCGAAAGTCACGTTCCCGCCTCCAGCTGGTTCAGAACGCAGCAGCTCGGCTTCTTACTGGTTCTAACAGACGACATCACATCACCCCAAGCCTGGCTTCCCTCCATTGGCTCCCTGTTTGGTTTAGAATCGACTTAAAAGATTTTACAGATCACTTTTAAAGCACGTTTGGGTCTGGCTCCAACAGATATGTTGACCCCGTATGAGCCAGATCCTCAGGCGGTGCCCTTCTGGCTGTTCCAAAGTCTAGACTTAAAACTAAAGGTGACCGCGCCTTTTCCGTCAGGACAGGGCCCCTCGGCTCTGAACGACCTGCCTGAGGAGACGAGGCTAGCAGAACCAGTGACTTCTTTTAAATCACTTCTTAAAACCCATTTTTATAGACTTGCTTTTATGTGACGTCGTCTTTTTATCGTCTTTTTATCTTTTATCAGCTTTTTATTGTCTTTCTATTGTTTTGTTTTTTTATCTTTTATCTTTTATCTTAACTCTGTCTTAATTTTATCTTACTTTTATTCTATTATTTTATTTATTTTGGTTTTCATCCTACGATTATACCACTATTTACTTGAATGTTTGCACCTCTGTCCTCCTATAATCCATTTATTATTGTTTTTTTGCCATTTAAATTCATAATTTGAGTATTCTGCTTTTATTTTGTCTGTCAAAGCACTTTGTAAACTCTGTTTTTAAAGGTGCTATATAAATAAAGTTGTTGTTATTATTAATATTACTACTACTACTACTGCTACTACTTCGACACCAGTGGTTTGCAGCCTGGGGCGAGATCTGTAAGTGTTTACTCACAAATATACATACAGCAATTTCCGTGCAGAATTTTGGAGTCCTACACGTGTTGTGAGGCTGCATTTACCTCCTAACTACACACTATAAGTGTTGAGACTTTGAAGTTATATATATAATAATGTGTGGAATATGTAAGGGGTGATGTAGAGAGCTCGTCATCATGGCAAAATCAGCCCTAACAGGGTGAATTCAGACGCCAGTGTGAAGTGGATGAGACATGAAATATTGATGTAAAATGATTTTTTCCAGCTGAAGTAATTCACAAGCTTCCTCCAAAAAATATCAGGACTGCAAGCATATAAACGTCTGTAGCTAACATCCACATGGGCGATGTAAACAAATCCGGCCAGACTTCTCGACTGAGGAGAGACATGATTCGATGTGAAACGGCAGTCTGTTATTCAGAAACAACGGACCTCCGACTGCGTTCGTTGGCCAATCGGTATTGAGTATTCAACAGAGCTGCGTCATGAAACTTGTTAATGAAAAGGATTAATGATATGGAATTCTATTTATATGGTAATGAGGAACGCACGGGAGTGATACAATCCATTAAAATGTTCCCAACAGCAAGTTTATCTTCATATTTTCACCGTAGTGTTAATGAAAGAATGTAACGTGTCAACAACGCTCCAAGATAATCATTTGTCTCAAATCTATCCTGCATATTCATCGAGTCCTCGATGAAATCTTTGCCTGTCATTTAGTTTCTCATCCTGACACTGAGGAGGACCATGTTGGAAATATTAGTTTTAAAAAGCCTCTTCGCACTGTGGCTTGATGCACATATAATGATGTCCGATGCCTGTTTTTAAGTTAAAAATGAGAAACATTAGAAACAAAACGGAACATTCCTAGTTGTAGGAAATGTGAGGACATGGCACGGCCATATTTCAGTGCCTCTGAGGTTAACTGTGATGTGTTTTCATGTGTGGTCGGATTTAACTCACAGCCCTGTGGGGAAGAGCGTTTAGAGCGTTACTAACATCCTCTGGATGGATCTGGCTCTGTTAATTTGCTGGAGGTTTTTCGCCTCTCGATTCCAGACCCGTGTCAGCACTGAATGCAAAGGGAAAACAATTATTTTACCTCGTAACCGAGTGCATCATGTAATACACTATAAAACTCAACTGCTGATTTTTAGGGTTTTGCTGAAAAATCGCCCATAACACGCTATTTGGTACTATTTGATACTAATTGGTGTGAGTATAAAACAAAATCATCCATCTGCCTACAAGCAGTGTTTATCGTCGTTTAGGCCGTTTTTTATTGCACCTTAAAATAAACATCTTACTCCTTATCATGCTGCCAGGGCCCCGGCCACTGCGCACCACTGGAAGATATTATCGGTAGAGGAGATAAAGCTTTTGAGTGTCCCAGCAGCAACTGGCCCATCTAGCATTTTAGGATTTTGAAGTGGCCCTCACCTCGTAATCATTCAGCCTGGCGCTCCTTAGCTCACACCACCTGGCCCTTCACATTATCAGATAAAGACGGGGTTGGGGCTTCTTTCTGTTATATTGTTATGTTGTTGGCCCACATTTAACACATTCAAGTATCAAACTGGGGCAAATTTCCCTGCTGATAAGTAAGTCTCGTTTTTATGTACCCAAAATATTTGAGTGCCTTGGTTTGATGAGTGATTTAGAGCATGTAGCGGCCACAGAGGCAGATGTGTGGTTACATGGAGAGGTCTTTCACTCCAAAATGCGCAGTGTCTGTTTTCAAGGGAAATTGCTCCCCGCAGTTCATTACTCATTGTTTCAAACATGATCTTCATCTTGTTTGTAGAAAGGCCTTAAGAAAGCAAGTGAACTTAATGAATGTTATAGAACGCTCTTCTTTCATCGTAGCTTTCATTTTGTGAGAGGAGGTGCCAGACTTTTCAGATGGAGGCTCCGTCATGTGGGAATGAAACTCGTTGTGATTCTTCAGTGAAAGTACGCGACTAGGCTGCAGGGAAAGAAATGTATGTAGATCTGAATTAAAGTGCAAACATGACAATCTACAGTTCCTCTCTGTCCTTAATATTCAAATTTACAAAGGATTTGGTTTTGCAGATGATCAGCATTACCGAAGGAAGAGACGTGCTCAGCAGGAACGGACATTAGAGGATGACTGTGCTGCTGTTATTGCTCTTCTTACATTTTTTAACACTGGACATTAACAATTTACAGATATACAACGAAAAGAGGAGGCAGTTTAGTCTGGTGAAGAATCAGCCCCGAGAGATTGTGGAGAAAGTCGCCTCTGATATAGAGAAGCTCCTGGCTAAGAAGCGCAAGGCCCTTGATGTAAGTCTCTTTCTCCATAAATAAATAAATACATTTCTCATTTATTCCCCTCCTTTCAGAAGAACACATTGTTGATACCACTGACTATCATTTTTATGTGCTCCTTGTTTCTTCTGTTCTTACACAGTTCTAGTTGGTGACCTGTCATGTTGATGGTCCTACTGAGAATGACATAACTTTCGTTTTTATATTTTTAATATATTTTTTTATGGTTGGTTTTAACCCTTAGACAGGCACAAGATGTCTGAACCTCACCACATAAAACCAAAGTTTAGACACAGAAAAGTATTTGAAAGTCACAACTTTGAATTATATTTATTCTTGATTATTATTCCACCTTGATCTCTAGAACCGACGTGCCTTCACACGGTTCTTTCCCCTTGATAAGAGTGAAAAGCTAATCAGGTTTTTTTTCCTGTCTTTTCATCATGCAGAGGTTAGCCAGCGAGGCGGAGCGACTCCAGCGAGAGCATCTGTGGCAGGATGGGATCAAGGTAAAGCTTAAAATATTAAACGGCATGACATTCAGAGTTCAAATGACGCACCGCACTGAGTGGAGGATCATGACGCATACATAAACATATTAGACAGATAATAACAGATGCACACTCCGCTCCACATGAAGGACTTGACAAAGGCCAGACTAACGTTGGTCATGAAATCCTTTACGTGGAGCCGAGTGTGTGGTTGTGCTTCTTTGTCCAAATGGATGTGTGAACATAAACATAGGATTTTATTTAATTTTTTATATGCACTAACAACTGCATTTGTGCATATTATATCATTATAAAGCCTGGACAAGATTCTTGGCACCAGATACTTAAACCTCCTTTTGCTGCAATAAATTCAACAAGCTCACTCACTGTTTTTGTGCTTGTGTCGATACGTCTTTCCCATCGCTGCGTTAAGTTCCTGACCGGTCTTGTTTACAGCACGGTTTTGAGTCTGTGTTTCTCGGGCAGCGGTGTCTCCAAAGTATTTCAGCCTTCGGCAAAAATATCGGAGCGGTGGAGTGAGAAAGGTTCTTTTTGCACAACAGTTATTCACGTTCTTGGGGGAACTGACAGAAAAGTACACCGTGTTACCGTGTTTAGCCGTATGCACAATGATGGGTGGGTAAGAGTTTTGATTGCTTTGAATGGCGACAGTACAGCAGTCATTTAATCTAGATGCACAACACTAGAGTACTCTTGAGTTTACCGCACTCCGATATGTGACCTTCATTTTTTTGCAGCTGAAGTAGGTTTCAGTTCGTCTGTTCTAATGTTGTTGTCCACGACATTTTTCTATTTCCTTACTGAATTGAATTCTGAACATCAACTGAGAATCAAATAGTGAAAATAAATAGCCAGATGTGTATGTCTCGAGCGCTGTAAATCCAAATGTACGGCCTGAGACAGAGCACCAGGCCAGGCAGAGGCTGAGCCGGTCCTATAGTGCTGGGCCGGCTGAAAACTGAAAAACACAACTGAGCGCGCTCAGCCGGGAGCCTCAGTTGAGTCCCACAGACATTGGCATTCCGCTTTTCCACTTGGTCTGCCTCATTAGCCCAACAAAGTGGGACTGGCCCTGTGGCTTTAACCCCATCCTCCCACACAACCCCATCCTTCCCCGGAGCCCTGAATCCCTTCATGGTCTTAACTGCTACTTAACGTCTCACTTGCCATGCATTAGCCAGCAGAAGTCTCTCAGTGAAAGTCTCTCTTCAATAGAAAATATTAAATTCCAGTTTTTATACTTCTACCAAACTTCAGAGGAATATTGATTGATGGGCAAATTAACAACCTAGAGAAATTTTTGACAGTATTTTCCATAAGACAGTGACTATGGAAATGATTATTATGATGATGATGGTCCGTCAAACTACACTCTAGATACAGTGATTTGGCTCTACTAGATCATCTGTGGCCTTGTTGATCGATTTCATAACTAAAAGTGGTGCAAGTCTGTATTAAGAAACACTAGAAAAATATGAAATATAACCATCATCCTTGAAAAAGTTGCTGAAATATACTAGACAACAGTATACAGCTATACTGTTGTCCAAACGTTGACTTGACCTGTTGGTACGACTACAACTCCTCGTATTGAGTCAACCTTGTGTGTGTTTTTTTCAGGAGCTGGACATGGCATATTATGACTCCAAGGCAGAGCTGGATTATGTGAGTCGGGGACAAATAAATAGAAATAGAAATAGGAAGAAATTGATGAAATTGACATTGCAGTGAACTTTTAAAAACTGGCAAAGTACAATTTTGTATTTTATAAAGTATACTAATAATAATATACTGACAAACAAAATGAAAGTATATGTGAAGTGGATGCTTTCTCATGTTCACATAGTATTCCATGGATGGAGACGGGGAGATGGAAAATCCGTCCCATATCAAGTTGGAGTTTGTTTATGATCCAAACTTCAAAAACAATGTCAACTACTCCTACACAGCTGTTCAGATCCCCACGGACATTTATAAAGGAGGTAAGTGGACTTGTCACTGCGAACGCACAAGTGGGATTTAATAGCGTTTGTTCCACGTGTTCGAAGGTGTGTATCCATGAATTTCTTAACTCTTCTCCCATCAGCTCCAGTAATTCTGAATGAGTTGAACTGGACGCAGGCGCTGGAGAAGGTCTTCATGGAGAACAGCCGGGAGGATCCGTCTCTCCTGTGGCAGGCTTTTGGGAGCGCCACAGGAGTCACCCGCTACTACCCAGGTAGGTCCTAACAGGACACGGGAAATGAGATGCGTTGTTTCAAATGGGCCCAGATGAAAACTGAAGCATGATATGTACGAGGGAAACGTTTCCTTTTATTTCTACAGCCACACCTTGGAGAGCTCCTGATAAAATCGACCTCTACGACGTTAGGAGGAGGCCCTGGTACAGTATACTGCTCATTCTGTTTTTTGTTTTTTTCACACATTTAGTTCTACAATATGTCCAGTTCATTTAGAGAGTTGAGGTGTTGCATCTTCTGTTTTTCTGTGTCACAGGTACATCCAGGGTGCCTCATCCCCCAAAGATATGGTTATTCTGGTTGATGTGTGAGTAATTCATGATTTTTTTTCTTCAAATATTGGTTGTGAACTGCATAGAGATTAGGTTGGCTTATACTGTATGTGTATATAAGATACAGTATGTACATTAGCAAAAGTAAAGACGTAAACCCCCAACTAATCTGGTGTTTTTTGTCCCATTAAAAAAAAAAAGCCTAATATAGATCAAATTTGATGTGGCATAACACACTTCACCGTTAAAGCTTAAAAAAATATCAGACCAGATTCTAATTTCCCTGGTCCATTAGATAAAACATGTTTCGACAGCTCGTTCAAACTCATGGTCGAGCAAAGCAGCGCATAGATATCCCGCTGTCGTCATGGCTACCATGCATCATGGTGATAATGGGTCATTCGTTGGCTCCACTTCGCAAGGCTAACCTCGTAGAGTTTGAATAGGAAAAACGTTAAAGGATGACCTGTCATCGGCATGAAGCATACTGGCAGTGACGCCACTGATGGCTGCTTCGCTCATCATGTTCCAACATTTAAGAACAAGGGAACACAATCTGACCTGAATGAGATTTGAAGAATATGGTTTCACTTGCTTTATTTGCAGTTGTGCTACAGTTTTTTGTTTTGGTCATTTTGTGCTGCTTATATAATGAAAAGATTCTGTCATTGCGTATAATTTCGTATGGTGCATCATCCTTTAACTGTATTATTTCTCAATACTGTAGTGAAGAAATGCTTGATAAACAATGGGTCAAAAAAACAACAGATTCATATATTATATATATTGGGGCTTATGTTTGTGCGCACAATGTGTAATATTGATTTGTTTACACTTGCTCTTGCCTATACTGAATGTGTCTGAGCATGTGACTGGGCTAATACCCCACAGGAGCGGCAGTGTCAGTGGACTCACGCTGAAGCTGATCAAGGCGTCAGTGATGGAAATGCTGGACACGCTGTCGGACGACGACTATGTCAACGTGGCCAGGGTGGGGATCTGCTGCGCTTATTGATTCATCTCACTTGTCATTCTGTTGCCGTCTTGACTCGTTATCACTTCTTGTCTTTCTCTCTTTGCTTTGTTCTGCTCGTGTCCTTAACTCTTTCCATTCCTGAGCCCCGGACCCTGTCCTCTGCTGTGTTTCAGTTCAACGAGAAGGCGGAGGCTGTGGTTCCTTGCTTCAAGCACCTAGTCCAGGCTAACGTCCGCAACAAGAAGATCTTCAAAGACGCAGTGCAGCAGATGCAGGCGAAAGGCACCACTGACTACAAGTCTGGCTTTCATTTTGCCTTCAACCAGCTGTTAAATGTAAATGAAACATTGATCTAGATCCCACTGTTGACCTACCCAACTGTCATTATGGCGCCCGGTTTCCTCATTTATACAACGATCATTCTCATTCATTTCCTCTATTTCAATTTTTATTTTTTCAGAAGACAAATGTCCCGCGGGCGAACTGCAATAAAATAATCATGCTGTTTACTGACGGAGGAGAGGACAGAGCTCAGGATATCTTTGTGCAATACAACTGGCCCAACAAAACGGTTGGTCTCCTCTGAGCACGGTTCAGCCGTCTGGCTGCTTCATTCCCCCTTTGATACAAAATGTTTCATTCTTTCCGTTTCCCTCCCCTCAGGTTCGAGTGTTTACCTTCTCTGTGGGTCAGCACAACTACGACGTCACACCCCTACAGTGGATTGCATGCACCAATAAAGGTGAGCTGGAGTTTCTATGGGATTATTTCACCTGATGATGGCCACTGTGCTCTCTCTCTCTCTCTCTCTCTTTCTCTCTCAGGTGCAGTGGACTGACTGAAGTTGTTCCACTGTAAAATGGAAATATCACTGAATTTTACTATTCATGATATCACATACTGTAGTATTATAATATTGCATAATACAAATTGAATGGCCCAGTTTATTTAAATAGTAATAATATAAATGGTTTTCACAAGATGAGATTACAGTTCCTGGTTCTGTAGCATCACTACAAGATAATGTACAGAGCCCAGCTTCTCAAATCCCCCATGTGCTGTCAGAAGCAGATTGAAGAGGCATTATTTTTGGAGCCATTTCCAAACAAGATCCTCGTTAAAAGTAACACGAACAGGCACTTGTAGATAGATAATGGTCGGGCAGTCCTGCCATGTTTAAAGCGACAACACTTGGTGAGCACATGTATTTTTAGATCACCGGATAATTACCACATTCATCGCCATCTCTCTCTGAATAGGCGTCTCAGCTCGAGCACATGGCTGGAATTAGTACTTTGAAACATGAGTCTGCTTGAAAAGGATGAATTGAAATACACACATAAGCAACGAGCAAATGAACGAGCACAAACAGGCGGTTTATAGACCACAAATGGACTGTTCACGACACGACACATGAGACTCAGGTGAAATATGTTGCATGAATCCATTTGCAAGTTGTAATAAAAGATGACAGTAATCGGCTGGTATCGTCCTGCCGCTGTAGGGAGGATTTATGAGTTGACACTTTGTTTGAATTCAGCTGACGTAATCCCCATGTTGGGGAAATGGGTAAGATAATATGTCAGAATGCGATAGCGCCTTTGCTCTGCTATTTGTTACGAAAGTAAATTTAGTGGCTCGGACATCTGACCCATTGAGCGCTGTGCTCGGAGGTGTCAATCAGCTGTGCGCAGATTGCTATTGGCTGGTGGGTAGTGGAGGGAACATGTGTTAGCTTTCCTGTTTTCCCTCAAACTCACCCACCGCAAAGTACAACAAAGTAATGCCAGTATTCCCCTGCTGGTCCAGACACTGAATTAACCTGATGATTCATGCATTCCTTGGATTTTGGGTGAAGTTTATATTCTGTGTTACTTGCTATTGAAGATTACGGCCTGGGTCATCTCAGCACCTTGGGAAGATCAACCAAATTTTACTGTTAAATTCTAGTTAATTACTGCAAGTGTTAAGAAACATGTTAAGCTTTAGAAACTTGTTACTGCATTGAATACTGGACGTAGCTAGGGGCTTTTATTTTTAAAGCTCAGACAGATGTATCCACAAACATGATTTCCCTGGTTGTTGTTTTTTTCGGTGAAGCAGATTCAATCCCGATGGGAAATTTGTTTTTTTTTGTATTCCAGCTTTTAAGTGAGATTGACTGAATTTTAGAATTGAGTGGTCTTCCCCTTTAAGCTTCCTGTCGGTGGGATGTAAGTGGCTGAGTCACTGCTCTAGTAACATCTAGTAAAATCTGGAATATTGATGAGCTCGGTTTCTGTGTATGTCAGTAGCATCTCTCTCACACATGCTCTCCCTCTCTCTCCCTCTCTCTCTCTCTCTCTCTCTGTTCGCCTTCTTTCTTCTCCTCTTGCCAGGTTACTATTTTGAGATCCGTTCCATCTGTGCAATACGGATTAACACCCAGGTGGGTTTGTCTAGTGCCTCTGACACAGCTGATCCCCATCCACTGTTTCTAGTTTTCCTTGTGGCGCTGATCCTGTGGAAACATCTAGTTGCACATATTTGTGCACCTGTTTTTCCCCCACCCTGAAGCTGTTGGTTGTTTTGAAGCTGCAGCCTGTCATGTAATCCTGTGTGTTGTCAGGAGTACCTGGACGTGCTGGGCCGGCCCATGGTCCTGGCAGGCAGCGTTGCCAAGCAGGTTCAGTGGACCAATGTCTACCAGGATGCCTTGGTGAGATTACGTGACCCCATTTCTATAGATTGACATCCTTTTAAACACGATGCCGTGCTGGATCAAATATAGTAAAGGCATTAAACATATATGCACACTGAAAGAAATAGGCCTCGTGTTTTATTTATCTGGTTTGGGCCTTTATCTTTGGAATTCATAGGGTCTTGGGATGGTGGTAACGGGGACTTTGCCTGTATTTAACCTCACCATGGATGGAAACTCACAGGTACAAAAGGTGTAGTAACATGAAAAGGCAGCTAATGCCATAAGTAATGATTTTGTCATTGCTTTAAGCTGCATATTGCAGTTTGCACTCGTCTATCTGTATTTGTGAATGCAACCTTTGAATGGCAGTGTGTGTTGAATGGCAGCACTGTATAATTTTCTATTGAATGTCTGCTCCAAACTATTTATCGATGCTGTTGTCTTGCCAGAATCAGCTAATATTAGGTGTCATGGGAGTTGATGTTCATCTTGATGAGATAAAGCGTCTGACACCACGGTACAATGTAAGTGTATCGCATTATTGTCACTATGAATCACAATTTCACTTCTTTGTTTCTGCTCGTGATGCACGATGCCACACACAGACTGACACATTGCCTGCACCCCCCCTCCCTCCGCTCTGTGCTTATTTTGGGTGTGCTCTGTCTTATTCAGCTCGGAGCCAATGGATACATATTTGCCATCGATCCAAATGGATATCTTCTCCTTCACCCTAACCTTCAACCAAAGGTGATCTATATTTAACCTGCCAAAGAACATGTTATTTCTTCTGTGGTAGTTCAAAACGGGGGTGAGGGCGCAGGAGTATAGGTCCATTAAAAGTTTGGGTTTCAAGCACAGATGGTTAAGAAATAGTCTAAATAATTACTGTGCTGCTCCACTCGTATTCCATTGTGCATGTTTGATGTTTGTAAGTGTTTGATGCTTCTTGTCTCTGTCAGCTGGATGACCTCCCAGAGCCTGTGACACTGGACTTTCTTGATGCAGAGGTGGAGGACAGCAGTAAAGAGGAGGTGAGCACCTAGTGCCAAGTGATCCTGGAGAGTTTGTGGTTCCAGGCATTTTCTGTTCCTCTCTGTTGCTGAGATCCTGGTCAAAGTTACTGCTGGGTCAGTGAACAGAACAATATTACCTGCCCTGAGGAGAAGCCGCCTACCTGTGTGCAATATTCTGTGCAGGTAACTGAGGCCCCATAGTTCACGGGGCCATGAAAGTGTTTTCTGTTTTCTGTGTTTAACTGCAGATACGTCGGCAAATGATTGACGGACGACCAGGCGAAATGCAGATCAAAACCCTTATCAAGTCAATTGACGAGGCGAGTAACTGCTCTATCCAAATCACTTCATGCATTTCACCACTTCAGTCGGGCCTTAGGCTTCACATCTAGCTCACTGACTCACATTTGATTGTTATCGATGTGTTCAGCATCGAGACCTAATGTCTTACCTAACTCGTCACAGATGAATACACATGTATTACAACAACAGGAATTCAGATGTTGGCGATATACCACTCCACACATGGTGAAAAACTGACTACTAAGTAATAACTCAAGCATAAATTATAACAAGATAAATTATAATAAGAGTTGTATAAAGTGTGGTGAATTGTAGTGCTGTTCTATGGACTGAGCTTTTGCACCTCTAACTTTGACTGACCAAGTATGAAATGTTTCCTTTATCGTAGCAATACATTGATGAGGCGTACAGGGGCTACACCTGGACACCTATCAATGGTACAGATTACAGGTGAGTGGTTGGCATGGTAGGAATGATAAGTGATGAAGAAAAGATTTTGAGGTTTAGGTTTAGATTTAGATGAAAGGAAAAGTCTTGCAAGAGGAAGGAGTGCATACAGCTGACGCTTCATACACAACTTCGAAGAGAAACAGTTTGAACTGGTCTTAAATATCTTCCGAGGCTGTGGCAGAATGGGTTCACATCGGAACAGAACGTCACTGAACACCGAGTTAAGGCGACATAGATTGTGTCTTCGTCAGGAACATCCACAGATAAACAGACTTGCTGGAGCCACGGTGACAAGAGGCCTCTGCCATGCGAGGTTACGACATAGAGGTTACAGCGTGCGGGCCATCTTGACCGTTCATCATGAAAATAGCATATTCCCAAAAAGGGGACCCCTGTACAGCTGTCGTACATGTATGTTGAATTTTTCCACCACAATAAGTAATAAGCAAAATGGACTCCGCAGTCCACTGTTGACGACTGGGTGGAGCGAGATGAATTCACTCTCACTAGGACTGAAAAGATCATTTCTCTCTCTTCATTTCTTTCCTCTCATGGTCCCCTGTTGATGCATCTTCCTTTTTGGGATACTGCCACCTGCAGTCTTGGCTTGGTATTACCCCCCTACAATGAATACTACGTCCAGGCAGACCTGAGTGATGTGATGCTACAGCTCCAGTGTGAGTACCTGGCTACAGCGCTTTCAAACTGTCCAGCCTGTTTAACAAAGATGTAATGCAGAGGTGAGCTGAATGCTCTCTCTCTCTCTCTCTCTCTCTCTCTCTCTCTCGCTCTCTCGCTCTCTCGCTCTCTGTCTCCCTTTCTCTGTTGCAGATTTGCAGTCTTTGTTGCCCAGCTCCTTTGAATCGTCAGGACACGTGTTTCTGGCTCCTAGGTGATCTCTCTTTCTGTCTCTCTCCTCTCTCTCTCTCTCTGTAAATGGTGAAAAAGGAAAAGTTCTCAGTTTTTCTGTTCTCTCTCCAGGGAATACTGCAAGCGTCTGCACCTTTCCGACAACAATACCCAGTTTTTGGAGAATTTCTTGTCTCTCATGGTGGAGATTACACCAGAATCCGAGGACTGTGAGTTGTGTCTCTTAACGGCTTTTAGTGGCTTACACTGTCTGCTGCTGCTGCTCCGAAGGCGGGAGGTCACTTTACCTACTTGTTTGTGTCTCAGGTGACCAAGGCCTCATTCACAACCTGATTTTGGATTCTGGCATTATTGGGCAGCTTGCCTCCAGAGTGTGGAAGAACAAGGATCTGAATTCGTGAGTCAGCTTAATATACATGCAAACATAAATCTATATACATACCCATTATCCTCCTTAATGAGGTATTGCAGTATTCATAAGAGTGGGCCTCAGCTATTATTGAACCATATATATTGTTTTTTTTTTAGATTAGTAAAAGATGTATGAAAGGAAATCATTAAATGCCAAAAACTTACCTTTCAGAAGTTTAGAAGAAGCATTGAGTAATCTAACAGCAGTCTACTTAAATGGTATCAGAGCTGAACATTGATTATTGATTACTGGGTACTGAAAGAAAGATGCTGTGTTTCAGGTACGGCTTCCTGGCTGTATTTGCCTCTACAGATGGTGGAGTAACACGGGTTTATCCCAACATGTGAGTGAGGCGGTGCGGATTCATATCGTTTTATTAACAGCAGAGCATTTTGTTGGTAGACTCACCGTACTGCATCTTCTGTCTTTAAGCAATGCCTTTCCCTGAAAACGTGTAGTAATTTGTCTTACTGTGTTTTCACAGGGCTGCTGAGTCGTGGGATGAGGATCCTGAACCCTTCAACTCCAATTACTATCGACGCAGCCTCGACAATAGAGGCTACATGTTCAGAGCTCCGCCAAGAGCCTGTGAGTCAAAGTCTTGCATTGCGAAGTCAGTTTACTGCAGCTGTGTATGCGCCGCTTATTGTATGGGCCTTTACTGTAAATGTAGATTACGTGATCACAATGATTTCCCCATTTTTAAGGCTTGCATAATGATACTCACCAAACATAATTTTAAATGAATGAATTCAGCCCAGAGATCAGTATGACTTAAGTACATGGGCTAATCTCCGGTTTACAAGTGAAAGATTTGTTCTCATCACGTTTTGCTTCATACTTTGTCCCTCTGAACAGCCATGGATGATCCAGTAGGCGCGGAAAATGGCACTATTGGAATTCTGGTTAGTTCAGCTGTAGAGGTTAATTTAGGAGGCAAGCTGCTTAAACCTGCAGGTAAGGAATGCATTTTTATGACGAGACGTGATATTCCTCCCAGCATTATTTTTTTTAAAATATACATCTAAAATCGTAGCTCAGGATGCTTTGTCCTCTTACTCCTTCCTACTGCCTCTCGCCTTGCCTTCTTTGTGCTCTCTTTGTTCCGATGCTGTGAATCTCAACACGTAACAGTGGTGGGAGTGAAGCTGGATTTAGAAGCCTGGGTGGACAAGTTTAAGATCCTGGCCAGCAACGTCTCAGACAGTCGCCAGGGCTCGCACAAGGTACAGTAACATGCCACTGTTTGCTAGTGATCATTAAATTACTCAGTCCAGTCTGAACGTGCGTACGCAAAAGTGACGTTATTGTCTCATTAAACATTTTGTTAAACAGTGTGGACCGTCCAGAAGTTGTGAGATGGACTGTGAAGTGAACACTGATGTAAGAACCTCTCTTATTTCACTTTCGCATTAACACTGCAACCAGGCTGTAGCAGCAGATCGCCTTCAGCTTTCAGACGTGACGAAAGAAGTCTGAGTGTTAAATCTGACACTGGGAGGAGACTCCCGAGTCCAGTACAGATGCACAGAAACTAGTGAATCTAGTGAATTTGACCATTTTACGTTTTTTTGACAGCAGAGACAGCCACATATGTAAAAGCTGACATAATAACCAAAATAAAAATGTATTGATTTGGTTCACCCATGCTCTAAAATTCTATGATTTGAAGGGGAATCTATAGTATGAGTGGGAGACAGGTGTGTTCCCCACTAGCATGTTATCCTGCCTAGATGTCCTCCTTATGTATCTAGGGTTATGTTAGTCAGACGGACAAAGTCGTGATGTGAGCTCAGCTGTGCCTTGTGAGATTGTCCTCTAAGAAAATATTATATTAACTTGATATACTGTAAATGTAATAAAAGTCTGTCAGCCTGTCTGAAGATGTATCCCTTTCCCCTCTAGTTATTCAGTTTTGCTCGCTTGCCAGCTGGCCTTTATATTTTGTCGTCTCCTTTTGTCTGATCATGTCGGCCTTTATGTTGGAATTTTGTGCCTCACGTTAATGTGCCAAGACATTAAACGGGTTGAGACCTGCTGCTGTAGACGGTGGGTGTGGGTGTGCAGTTCTCCTGATGTTAACCATGCCATGTTGTCTCTAGGACCTTCTCTGCTATCTAATTGACGATGGTGGGTTCCTGGTTATGTCCAATCAGAGGGACCACTGGAAAAAGGTAAAGGCCTGTGTGTGATGATTTCTGTGTCAGAGTCACACTACCAGTTCTCGAGAAACTGAGATTATTTCATGTCAGCCAGAAGCCCTGGTACTGTGCACTTTCTCCCAAAATATTCTGGTTGGTGTTGTTTTTGTGCCACACCATATTGTCGAGGAGATTTTAAAAGAGATGATGAAAACAAAGGTCACAACATTTCTAAGAAATGTTGTGACCTTTGTGACCATTGCTGGTGTATGAAGTGCATTCAGGGACTATCAAAGTGTTTTCAGGAATCACCTCGTCCTGCTTAGATGTTCCATGGAAAATGTTTAAGTCCTTTTTACAATTTGCAATCAGATATTGCAAAGATTCAGTTCCTGAAGTTCTGCTCAGTCCAGACTAATTTGTATTGATAGATGTAACTATTATTGTGTGTCTTGTATCGCGTTTCATCTTTGCTGTTTGCAAAAATGTCCTACTTAATAAAGTATTCAGCTTCTGCTAGAGGATCAATTCAATTTAGTTCAGCTCGGCTGGGCTCAAAATATCTTGACTCACTTCAGTTCAGTTCAATTAAATTCTGCTCAGTGCAATTTGATTATCATTGAATGGCCAAATGAATTAAATATTTCATTAAACAAACATCTAGGAACAGCAACAAGCTGGATGAGAAGGAAACAAAAGGTGGGAAGCAGAAGAAAAGCTCATGTTAATCTACCCTGTGGTAAGGTTTCACTGATGCTTGTTTTCTGTTTTCTTTTGATCACAGGTAGGCCTCTTCTTTGGTGACGTGGACCCTTACTTGATGCACGCACTCTACAACAACTCCATCTACAGCCGGCGTCAGTCATTCCAGTACCAGTCTGCATGTGAGCCAATCAGCAGCAGCCACACGGGAGCGGCAACAAGAGGCATCTTTGTGGTAAGAGCTTCAACTCCAGAGATGTCAGATAATCGATCGATTTAGATTTTCTCTTCAAACGATGGGCGCCACTCATCTGTAACTGCTCTGCTCTTGTCTCTCTCCTCCTCGTCATGGCGGCTCCAGCCCTCCATCGCTGACATGCTAAGCTTGGCCTGGTGGACGTCAACAGTGGCATGGTGAGACTTCGCTTTGCACAGATCATATGACATCAAGAGCAAGTGAAGTGCCCTTTAATACAACCTTTTAATATGTCTAGACTGTAAGTGAAACCAGGAATGATACCAGGGAGGCGATTTGTTTTTTTTAATGCTTGACAGCTGCCGCTCCCATTTTTTCAGCATGATGTTCTTGTAGCCTCGGCTGATGTTTCCAGAATAAGCTTCACTCTCTCACAAGGTGTAATTTGATCACTTTGGCAGGTCTGTAATCCAGCAGTTACTGTATGGACTGGCCTACAACAGCTGGCTCTACCCAGGTTGGTTTGTGCATCGTGAGAGGATATCGGTGTGCGCGAACATCTGCACGAATTAATGGATGTCATAGGAATGTGGCCGTTTCTCAAGAACGTTTTACCACTGTTTATGTGGAAATGCTACATATAGGTTTGTGTTTGTGCTGCAGGCGATGCTCTAGTAGAAGCGTTTGAGACCAAGGAAAGCAGCTGTGTGACCATCCAAAGTCAGTTCTATTTTACAAACACCACCAACTCGTACAATGTGCTGCAGGACTGCGGAAACTGCTCAAGGTGCGTTTTCGAGGTGTCAGCAGAATGGGTTTGCCCCGTGTCGTTATCCCCCCCCCACCCAACGCTCACACCTGTAAGTGTGGAGTCGGCTAACTGTGCCCGACTCTGTCCCACAGGCTGTTCCACGCAAAGAGGATAGAAAGCACCAACCTGCTGTTTGTGGTGGCTGAGACGCTCCCATGCAGCTCCTGTGAGATCGAGAGACTGACCCAGGTCCGGACAGAGTGTATCCTTTCTACAGTCAGATACATTACGGTGCTATTCGTTTTTGCTAAGGGTGCAAACATCATCTATCTTGGGTGGCAGTTAAAGTTACTATTTTGGCTCCCTTAACCAAAAACAAACAGTTCAAGAGGAGAACCCCTGTGAAGTGCTGAGCAGCGCGCGATATCGAAAAGGCCCGGCTACCTGCTTTGACTACAGTGCCTGGGTAAGTGAGCCACAGCCACAAGAGGTTTCTGTAACCTCCTCTCTCGATTTACTGTGCGTGTTATTAGCTGTTTGCCCTGGAAAAATGTGTTTACCCTTTGCCTCTGTTACAGGAGAACACCTCAGAGTGTGGACGCGGTCATTCTCTGCACTTCTCCATAGGGGTCCTTCTCTTTATTGAGCTTATTCTGGCCCTCTTTCATCTCTGACGCCTGCAAAGACCCTAACTGAGGTCTTTCATCTCCTGCCACCATATTCGTTTGAGGTTTAGGCCCGGATCTACTTCACGTTTGTGCTTGCGCAAATCTAGTAAGAAATGCAAAAGTATTGTTTTCTGATCTCCTAACACAGCGCACAGGGCAATTGCGTTCGGAAAAAAATATGGATCAATCTGGACGCCCGCTGCTCTTTGTGCTTTTGCCTTATCGCTTATGCATTTGTGGGTGTTCCAAGGCTGAGGTGCAAAATAGAGGGAGGGAACTGTGGAAATTGGTAGCGGATGTGATTTATCTGGAGGGTTGCTATTTGCTGATTGTGCGTGCTACTTCAGAACTAGGACGAGCATGTCTGAAAACTTTGTACACGGGCTTCGCCACAATGGTAGAAGCTCGGTGGAGGCATCACCAAAGAGTTTCAGGGAGGTAGCTGAAAGTTACTTCACTTTTGAACAGACCAATAAGTAATCCCCCAAACTTGGACTGTGGTTGGAAGGTGGTGACAAAAAATCACCACCAAAAAAACTCGTCACTGGATTAATTTATGATTGCTTTGTGGAGAAAACACGCTCACCTTTAGATTTACACTGTCATCTCACCTGTGTTGTCCAGAGGAGCTCAGGGATTGGCCTAATAGTTTATAATAATTCATAACTGACAGACAGCACCACTACGGAAGACAGTATCCTGAGTTTTAAAACCCCCATTCCCATCTTCTGCCACGTTGTTGAAAGTCGGCAGAATATAATATATAGGACATTTGATATTCATATTTATATCATTTGTGTGTTTAGGACGGCCCATTAATTCAGGCCCGCCTGGGTAACCTAGCTATCTGTGGTAATGGAGTTTCCATACAGGCAATAAAATTGCTTTGCAAAGCCAAACAGGACACAATAGTGGGAATGGCAAGTTTATTTTGCATGCACCAAGAGCGAGGCTACATGGAAGTCAGTGTGAAAAGAAATCGGACACAATGGGAGGATGATGGGTGTGTTTAACGGTTCGTCCTCCATGGGACTCCCACCTGTAGAGTGCTTACAGGCTGCTTGTGGCGACTTTTGCTTTGGTTGGCTTCCTATTCAAATTTCTAACGACGTATCTGCGCCTGTCTTCATTTGCATGCCCGCTCTTAGTGAATACTTTGAGCACGCAGGGCTTATTGCACCCGCACTTGTTTTTGCACTTCCTCTTTTGTTGCGCCTCTGACAGTAGATCCGGGTCTTAATCTCACATTCAGTCCACCTCTGACCTTCGCCAGGACAACAGTACTATCATTTTATCCCACATGATTCTTTCTCTCTGTTCCCCCTCTCTTCAGTATGCTATGTCTCTTAGATCTACGACACACTTCCAGGTTTTCACTCTTAGTTAGAATGTCCAACACAAATTTGGATGAATAAGGTCAGTTTTTTTGTCTACATTTTGTGTCTCTGAGCATCCTGATGTAGAAGAATTGTACGGGACAACAGCGGAACAAACGTAATAGTGTAATACCATTGTTAGACCTCCAGCAAGATTTTTATCTTGTCAAACAATTTCATAAGGGTGACTTTACATTACAGTATAACACTGATAAACCATTCCTCTCGTTTCTATGTGATAAAAGGATTGTTTTAGTGTACTTTGTTGAAATGCTTCCACTTACATTTGGTATGATCTTGAAGTGCTTCCACAAGTCAAACAAGAAGGCTAAAAGGTGTGAAATGAAAGAACCATAGGCCAAAATCATCAAAGTTGCACTGGTTTTGTTTACGACATGTAGTAGTACATGCTCAATTGACTACAGCATTTAGGAACATGTAAACTTTGCATGGAGGTGTTAACAGTGCAATAATGCTATAATTGGAGCAACAACATTTTATTTTAGCTATCGGTAACCATTGATTCATGATCAAATAAGATCTCAAGTGGTTTACATACAGTGTTATCTATGTAGTCTTATTACACAAAAGATCAGCTGAAGTTGATGTGCGGTCAACATTTCTTTAAATGTATTACATGTGTTACGTCAGTTGGCAGATTGATGGTAAGCTCTAGTCCCATCTTGTATCTTGTATTGCCACTGTTCGTCAAATGAATTTATGCACTTACGTATGCTTATGTATGGGGAATGTAGCTTATGAAAAGCTTTCAGTGTTATCAGTATGTGATGCATTTTGACTCTTTGTTGATATTCCCTTGACGTCCCATTGAACGCGATATTTCGCTTTGGTAGAACATTTCCATTTTAGCATGTATACCCCTCTCTCTGGTCCACGAACAGTCAAACATCGATATCAGCTGTTCCAGATATCCACAGATTCCACCAACACTGAGACTTTCTGCCTCTCACTTACACTCATTCTGATAACAGAAACCATGTAACTAAACTGACAACTACCACACAGACATCTGAAATTATCCAGTTATTAGCCAGCTTGATATAACACTGAGAAATATATTGTCAAGTTGCCATAGTTTGTATATTACATTTAATTCAATTCAAAGCTCTTTTTGTCCCGCAAGATTTGGTTTGCAGACAGAGGTACAGACAGAGGTACAGAGGTAGAAGCACACAGTATAAACACAATACACCACAAAACCAGACATGGAAGTCAGTTTCTCTGTTTAGTCCAATAAAAAGTTTAAAAGGTTTATAAGACATGACATCATTTTATAAGCAATCTAATTGCATTGGGGATCAAAAACTCAGCTGCCCCCTAAGGGGAGAGAGCAGGACAGTGGAGAATGGCTTTGGCCTTCCTCACCACTCGCTTCCACCAAGCTCCTCAGTCTGTTTGTCACTCTGGCTGCTAGACGAGCTACAATACAGAACAGATTCAATATGTGTTCATCATTATGATAATTATTTAGACCAGGTTATCAGAATGGATGCAAGTGAAGGAAGAGGCAGAAAGGAAACTAAACTCTGGCAGTGTATTGGATCCCGACAGCTCTGGTGTGTCAGTGGTTGACAGTTCACGACCTCATGCAGAGGCTCAGTATGGGTGACGAAATAGTGAAAATATTTTACCACGGTGATTTATTAGCCTCTGGAGTCTTTTTGTGTTACCAGTTGCTTTGGTTTCGGAGTTAAAAAGGGATATTTTTAAAAAGCTTTTTTGACAAAATATTTGTAATATGTTGTTTTTCTCTGTCTGCCTGGTGTTCCACCCAGTAGTGCCTTGTTGCACTCCTATTGGATGGCAGGGACGTTTGGATCTTAGATGTGGACGTTCATCCTGCAGGCCATGTGAAAGGCACACTCGAAACTCTAGATGGATTATGACGCTCTTCATGAACTAACGAGCTTTGAAGCGGGGAAATACAAAAATTTTAAGGAGCACAGCGCAGTTGTGAAACGGCACAGTTGAAGCATATTCACCAGCTGGCCTCCCATCTCTATTGAGCATGCTCCCCTCCTGCCTTTTATGGAAAGCTGTCTAAGAGTGTGTTGAAGCGAAGAGAACATGCCCTGTTGCCCTTCTGCTAAGTGTCGTTCCTCTACACTGTGGTTCAGCCTTGAATCAAAGCACAGACACTGTCCATTTTCATAGATTTCTACTTTGTCCCATCTGCACACTGTCTGAAGCAAATTGTGAGTTCTATATTTGAAGCCTGTCAGAAACATGTATACTTTCCATTACGATCGACTGAAATGAGTGAATGTTTATGTATAGTACCCAAGCATGGGGGGACCTGGTGAAGCAGACTAAAGCTCAACACTGTCTGGAGACCTCAGCAAAAACATTGCTTTAAAAAAATAAAAAAAAGACAAAAAAAAAAGCTTTTAATCTGAGATTTGCAGTATTTACTTTAGGTGATATTGCATTATTAAAAGAACTTCAGTACATTGAAGGAAGGCATTTTGTGAAACTCTTTATAGCCTACAATGTATTACTCTTGTTGAGGTCAATGTTGTAGTTTGCAATGTTTGGTTTTAAAGTACTTAACTGCATGATATTTTGAAAAATTTACAGATTTGTGTACATAGTGTAACGACAGATATTTTACATTCCTTTTCACATCCAGCTCTCCAGTACTGCGGGGAGAAGCGAGGGTGCCCCCTGTGGATATTTTGGGTGACGTGGGGCCCGACAGGCTCCACTGTATGTACAAGAACGAAGTTGAAAGTTTGACTTCAGTGAAGCCTACAGTAATTTTCAGTATTTGCAAATTAGCTCTTTTGCAGGAAGTAAAAGCACAGAAATGTCTGGAGTTATGAGCAACCTACTGCCTGATTACACTTTTATCTTAGATTTAGGACATTACGCCTCCAGGTGTCATAGTAACATTGGATATGAATTATGTATTTGCAGGCTATAACCAAGAAATAGGGCAGGGGCATGTGCGGAATTTCAGAGATGCCCCTTTATAGATTACCTTTATTTATTTGTTTACTAGGTGAAAGTATTACATATTCATTTGTTTATTTATTTAGTTGTTCATTTATTTATTTATTTATTGGGAATTGCGAGTAATGTTTGTATTGAACTGAAAGGAAAGTGAATGTTTTTGAAGTTTGCGGGTGGGCACTACAAGCAGTTTACAAAAAAAAAAACTGTCCATGTCATTTTATTTATTGAGTAATGAAATAATAAGAATGTTAACGTTCTGCTGTAATTTTGCTTTTGTTTTTGCTGACATTGTCGTTTACTTGGGAGAGTTTCCTCTATTTGTGCCAGTCTCCAATGTCACCTCATTTTTGTACAGATGATGCGAAGCAGTCAGCAGAAGAAGGCTAACTTTGTAAAGATTTTGTCAGCCACATTACAAATGGATAACTAAATGTTTATATCTGATATTTGGTGATTAAATGCTATTGATATTTTTCACTTCAGCTCAGTATCATGATTGCCCTTTACTCTTATTCTGAATATTCTGGGGAAGATGGTTAGCACTGGACTCCTCTTTTAGATAGAGACACATGAAGCTGTCCAATACAAACGATTTAACTTACATTCATCAGGGTTTCTACATAAGTGTCAGAGTCTGGAGTCAAAAACCTTAAAGGACAGTGGTTCTCTTTCATAGCCAAGACCGCCTTGCACCATGGAAATTGTTTAGCATGATGACTCGAGCCTGGTCCGACACCTCAGACTCTTATTTACTCCTCATCAGTTAGACAAATATGTGCTTCACGCAGCATTAACTGCATGATTAACTACATACTACAATTACTTTACTGAAGCCCTGCTAGCCCAAAATACTAACATACTAACAAAACCAATATAACTTCATACTGTATATTCCACTCCAAATTATATTTCTTTATATATCTTTTAATATATCAAGGCGAAAATTGAGTTTAGAGGCTTTCCATAGCCATTCTGCTTTTCTGCAGTCTCTCTTTAAGCCAAGCAACAAGGTAGCTGAACACACAAAACATTTACTTAGTCTACTTCGACTTGTTGGTATATTATATGACTCTAGTTTTTCAGTAAAAAGAGAAAAGCAACAAGGAAGCGATTGTTGTTGACTACAGGTCCCCAGAGCAGGAGGAATTGGTGGTTAATTAACATGAACTCCTGCAGAAGATGCTATGTGTACTAAAAAAATGTAAATTTTCTCCCAAAGGCAAAAGGGAAAAATCAGTTTAAACTATCAAATTAATTCATCTTGAGGCATAAACAAAGCATAAACTAAGTTATGAATACTCTAGAAACATCACCTGATTCTTTCCACCTGTCATGGCCAGGTTGTTGGTCTCATGCGTTCTTTCCTGGTGATGCAGCTGAAGATATTACAAATATGAAAGTATGAATATATTTCAAAATATTCTACCTTGGGACAGTTTGCTGAGTTAGATTCTGTAGCACAAGCACTATGTTTCCTCCCAGACTCAGCAACGACCTTTGCATTCCTTGTTCCCAGGACTGTATCATCGTTACGCGTGACCTTGGAATTATAAGGTTCAATCTGACTTTTTTCCTCAAAACTGAGTTAGTCACATGAACCTATTCTATGAGTGTCTGTCGACCTTGTGGTGTTATTTTTCTGAAAATAATGATTTTTGAGTCTGTAATTTCTAAAACAAACGGACACATCTCCATTTAACTCAATGGACGCTGATTTTTGAAGCTCAATATCTCAGAACTATCCTGAAGGCAGGTAGAATATACTTATAATTCTAATGTACAGTTGAGAAAAAGGTTTTCCCATTTCATCATATAGGTTTTCCTCTGTATATAAAAACGTATCTTGGGTAAGTACAGGCAGGTACAGGCTTCGGGAAGACAACCATGTACTGGTTCTAGGTTTGCAATATAAAACACTGAGGTGAAAATCAAGCCTGATCTATGTTTACACCAGCATACTCAAATGAGAAGGACATCATCACCCAATACAGAGAGGTTGTGTTCCTATGACAGCAGCTGTCAAGGATTAAAGCATGCAGTTTGGGCGGTTTGGCAGGGAAGAGGAGAAGCCCGAGTCCAGCAGCTTGCAGAGTCCTCATGCATTTGCTCACAATGTCAGTCAGTAAAGGTATCTCAAACAGTAGCTGGAGGACTTCAGATGAAAGACGATAGGTTGCTGGCTGCTTCCACTGGCAGTAAAAAGCCTTGGAAGGGGTTATGGGATGTTTTGGGCTCTGATTCAATAAATGGGCAGTCCTGCAAGCCAGCTGCTCGGCAGCTTTGCTTGGATAACTGACACCTTATATGGCAGAGTGCCCTCTTATGTGGCTTACAGACAAATACCTCTACGATATCTCATTTAGACATGATATCAGACCACTGCTGTTTGGCTCAGGAGTTTGAATTTTCTTGTCATATTCACGCAGAGCATCATGTGAGGCTGCTAGAGAGACAGAGGCTCACCTCACACACGTTCAAAGTCGAACACAAGAACACACTGAGCAGAAGAACTTCAGGAGAGACAAGGATTGATTTAGGTCTTCACTGCAGAATATGATCCTTTCTATCCTTTATGGGTAAAACAAAAAAAAAAGAAGGTAAAAAAAAAAGAAGTATATATAATAGCCTATCAAATGTTCTGTCTGATGATTTTATGTTGTGTTTTTTAGTCTAAAGGTCAACTAGTTACAAATGTGATCAAATCTTTCTGTATAAGGTATGTGTTGAGCACTTTTCAAGCTTTTCCTCTTAAAACATATTGCCTTGTGAGACAGTAGAATTGATGTTCAGTGAGTAGTTTTATTCAAGGCATTATACACTTTTAATAACCGCTAAAATACTGGGACTAATTCAGTTGTGAACTTAGCTGTATAGGCTGCTGCTGTAGGCTGCTGTCTCCTATGGGGCTGAAGCAGCGTCAAAGCAGAGTACATCTTTATAAGGCACACCCATGCAGGGGGCACTAGAGTGAGAGTTGCTTTGTACTGTTTTTATGGTTTTTCTTTATTGTGAATTCAGTACTTCCCACAGTTGGATAGGATAACCGGGCTTTGAGGAGAATCTAACATTGAGCAGTCTCTAGAACACTCGTGCATCCTTAACTGGCTACTAATAATTCTGCATATAAACATGACCTTTTATACCGATTAGCTAGACAGTTATTCTTAAAATGCTTGACTAGCTCCACTTGTGTTTGGTAGACAGCTCGCTAATAGTAATAGCAGTCGCTGTCATGAAAGATGCCAAAAATGTGGGAGCAAACAGGTGCAGAAAGATTAGTGGTGGAACAGGGCATGAGTGCCTCCTGGTTCACAGCTGTCATTTGTCACACTGCTAATGAAATGTCTCTCCTGCAGAGGAAGCACAAAGTACTGTGTTGGTTTTTTTTGTTGTTTGTTTGTTTGTTGTTGTTTTTTACAGCATTTTACTGCCAGGCTGCTGCCTTGCCCCAAAGGATTATGAGGAATTCTCTCCTCTGCTGCAGAGAGGTGCAAGGATACAATATGCAATACACACTCAGTTCATCTTCACTCTGTCGCTCGCTTCACAATCGGCAGCTACTGACTGATTTCTACTTATACAGTATGTGACATTTTAGTTTAGTGCCATGAGGATTGTGCTGTTAAAAAGTCTACTTGCTGCATTTTCACTGCTCTCTATCCCATCACAACTTGCCCAATATTCAAGGTGAGAGACACCATGCACAGGTATGTGACAGGTGTGCTGAGCATGCTGTTTATGCTAAAGTATTTATATTTGTTCTAAGATAAAGCCATCAGTTAGCAGTAAAGGCCTTGGCACATCACGCTAACTGATTGAAGTGTGCGTGGTGGGTGAATTTGATTCGCTGCAAAGTGGTCCGCTTTCTCATCCTCACGTACTAAGTGTAAAAGCTGGGTTAATATAAATTGGGTTAATATAATTCCTTATCCTACTGTATGTGAAATTTCTACTGACTTTAGTAGTTGTGACATTTCTGTCAGGTGACTGAAAAAAACCCCAAAAAAAACATAAGTAAATTCTGTGTGGCTCAATTGGTAAATCAAATCCTGGGCTGAGCAGTTATAAACCTGGACTCAATACCATAATCATACTATATATTCATTTAACATTTGGTTCCTGCAAAAGAGAAGACTTCAGTCATAGAACCAAGTGGCAACACTTTAGTTTTTGTATAAAAAGAAAACTCCAAAGGCAGCAGACTGACGAAGAAGAGAATTTATTGAATGTGGACCTACATTATTCAGCGAGAGCAGTTCGATGAAAACTCATATTTTATGATTCTCATTGATGTCTCTCATTGATGTTGCAGCTTATTCTTCGGCATCCTTTCCCTAAATGAAAAAAGATCGTAACTGACATTTGGCCTATGACAGGAACATTTTGCCAGACTGATGTCAGAAAAAATATTTTGTCAAGCAACAGGCAGCTTTCACTTGGGCCATTTAATATCCCATTTGAACTGAAATGAATGTGCGCTGGATGGGGATGTAAAATGGCCACAGCAGGGTACTGATACATCAAGTGAAAGCAACAGATGTTAATACTGTCTGGGACTGTCAAGCACCATTAGCTTGTTGAATCATTTATGCCGCTTTCATGTAGGATTGCATGCTTGCCTATAATTTACTGTATGTATCATCAATGACAGCCTGTACTGTTAAAACAGCTCACTGTGTGCACTTCAAGAGTCCTATAATTCAACAGCTGTATTAATGTACCTTGCCAGCCTCGCGGCTCTTGGCCCTCAGCTTGTTGACCTGGGACTCAGCGATGTCAGCGCGCTCCTGAGCCTCCTCCATCTCGTGCTGAACCTTCCTGTACCTGGTCAGGTGAGTGTTGGCCTGCTCCTCCTGTTAGGAAATTGGGCACTGCAATCAATATTCATTACATCTGAAGATAAGAACACATATTATTTCTGGTAATCAGTCAACTGATTCCACAGTAAGTTTTTAGTGTGAAAAGTTTATGCAGAAATAGACAGTGGTATGGTTTCAAATCATGTTATATGCGTTATACGTTTCTTGCTATTTTCATATAGCAATGTTTTGAGATATATGGTGGGTGAAATGGGTGAGGAGAGGGTTACTTCTTCAGCCCACTGAAACAACTGAAACCTGGTTGGTAGAAAAGTGGACTTGAAATTGCTTTGGATTACTTGAAAGTGAATGAGTAATGCTCTTCCCTCCCACAGCAATTACAGTCGAGATGCACCATGAGCGAAGCAAGCTGCATGTTTTCCAACTTGAAGAAGACTGTGTTTGTATTTGGCAGTGTCCAGGTAAGACTGTATGTAACTGTGCACTAAGCAAGGTGGTGAAAAAGAGCTTGTGTATTGTGCTCAGAAAATCTTCCTGGATAAATAAAGGTATAAAACAAACAAGTCAACAGACTTACAGCCTCCTCAGCCTGCCTCTTGTAGGCCTTCACTTTCAGCTGCAGCTTGTCCACCAGGTCCTGAAGCCTGGTAACGTTCTTCTTGTCCTCCTCAGTCTGCAGTTAACAGGAACTCATGAGTAAAAGCGCTTAAGGTGCACCTTTGTCAGAAGTACCAATCCAGCGAAAAACAGAACTACCTGGTAGGTGAGCTCCTTCACTCTTCTCTCATATTTACGAACACCTTTGACAGCATCTGCACCACGTCTCTGCTCAGCTTCAACTTCAGACTCAAGCTCACGAACCTGAAATATGACCAATTCTATTACTGAGACAGAAGATTTAAGGTTGAAAAAAAGTTGAAATGACGTTGCTGAGCAAAGTCATTTTTACCCTAGCCTCCAGTTTCTGGAGCTGCTTCTTGCCGCCCTTCATGGCCAGGTTCTCAGCCTCATCCAGGCGGTGCTGCAGGTCCTTGACTGTGACCTCCAGGTTCTTCTTCATCCTCTCCAGATGAGAGCTGGTGTCCTGCTCCTTCTTCAGCTCCTCTGCCATCATGGCAGCCTAAAATATGGCAACCATGACAACAGCAATGACTTCACCACAGCAAATAACAAGCAACAAGAAAGAGCATAAAGAGGAATTTTACATAAACCAGTTATGACTCACATCAGTGATGGCCTTCTTGGCCTTTTCTTCTGCATTTCTTGCTTCCTGGACAGCATCCTCCACCTCTCCTTGGATCTGGACAAAATCAGCCTCCAGCTTCTTCTTGGTGTTGATGAGGCTGGTATTCTAAGGTTAATATGAAAGATGATGATTTTGCTTATGTTGAAACCCAGAACAATAACATTTATATTCCCTCTTGTTAATCAACCTCTGTCAATACCTGGGAGTGCAGCAGCCCCACACGCTCACTGGCATCAACCAGCTCCTGTTCAGCTGTTTTGCGGCCTCTCTCTGTCTGCTCCAAGGCAGCTCTCAGCTCCTCGATCTCAGCCAGCATCAGGTTGTTCCTGCGCTCCACCATGGCAACTTGCTCCTTCATGTCTTCCTGTCCTCTTATGGCATCATCAAGGTGCAGTTGGGCATCCTGCATTCAAAATGTAGGTATGATTATCAACAAATGACTCCAACTGCTTTTTTAAAGCACAATGTGCATGAAACATTTAATAGGATGCACCTTCAGCTGTCCCTGGACATTTCTCAGCTGTTTCTGGGCTTCAGCAGCCTGGCGGTTGGCATGGCTCAGCTGAATCTCCATCTCATTGAGGTCTCCCTCCATCTTCTTCTTGATTCTCAGGGCGTCGTTCCTGCTCCTGACCTCAGCATCCAAAGTGCTCTGCATGGACTCGATCACTCTCTGACTGTTCCTCTTGATCTGCTCTATCTCCTCATCCTTCTCCGCAAGTCTCCGATCGATTTCACCCTTGAGTTGAGTGAGCTCCAGATGAACACGGAGAATCTTGGATTCCTCATGCTCCAGGGTAGCCTGTGAAAAAATGTGATCTCTGTCAATTGGAGCTAAACTAACATCAGTAGAGCACAGAAAAATTCATTCATTGACAAGACAAGATGAGACCAAGGCCTTTGCAAGTTGAGTCTCACACCAGACCTATGCTATAATATTGTGCTAGTATTTTGAAACTGCTTTATAACTAGAGCAGAATATGAATACAAACGGGCACAATTCCCTTGTTTTGTTTTGTTTTGGTTATTTCAGATTGTGTATCCATGCTTCATATTCTCATTAAGCTTTAGTCTGGAATTTGAATACATGTCAGTATTCTAAACATCTCCTTCCCTTGTGCAATGGCAAAGCAGTTTGGATAAGGTAAGTTCTACTCTCTTTGTAACCATAAGCGATGATGATTATGATTCAACTTTACCTCTGCTTCCTCCAGAGCAGTCTGGATTTCTGTCTTCTCACTCTCCACTGTCTTCTTCCCCTTCTCAAGCTCATGAATTGTCTTACCCGTCTCTCCAATTTGTTCAGTCAAATCTGAGATTTCCTCTGTTGGAGCAGTGTACAGATTAGTATTGAAAAGGCATAATAATTACAAATATTAAGCAATTTGAAGAACAAAGAAACAAAGTAAAGTAATGGAGATATTGGTTTTTGAACTATTGTCTTTTGGGGGGGAAAGTAAATGATCACAAACGGTTTGGTGGCTTACGTTGCAGGTTCTTGTTCTCCCTCTTCAGGGTCTCCAGGTGGTCCAGAGTTTCTTCATATGAGTTCTTCATCTTGAACATCTCAGTGCTGAGAGAACGAGCCTCTTTCAGAGCTCCCTCCAGCTCTGCCTGGCTCTCTTCATACTTTTGTTTCCACTCTGCAAGAACCTGAAAGTACAACAAACAAATGTGTGCATTGTTCACCCGAGGCCAAAGTTATCAATGGATATCGTCTGCTAATACAAAAATATCTAACCTTGTCAAAGTTCCTCTGCTTCTTGTCAAGGTTAGCAGCCAGAGCATTAGCTCTCTCCACATCGATCATCAGGTCTTCCACTTCACCCTGCAGTCTCTGTTTCGTCTTTTCCAGAGAGGCACATTTTGCGTTCACAGCCTCAATTGATTCCTCTGCATCCTGCAGGCGCTGGGCAAGCTTTTTCCTGCAAAGATAGAGCGTTGGCTTATTTTGAATAAAGGGATTTTAATTTCCAATGTGATAGTATTCCTATAATAAATATGAGCATCAGTACTTTGCCTCCTCAAGCTCCTCAGTGCGCTGAATGGCATCAGTCTCATATTTGGTTCTCCACTGAGCCACCTCGCTGTTGGCCTTGGATAATCCACGCTGCAGGTCAGATTTGGCCTCCTGCTCCTCCTCATACTGCTCTCTGAGCAGGTCGCAGTCATGGCGAGCTGACTGAGCAGCATGAGCCAGGGCATGCTTTGCCTATAACAGAAAATATATAAGCAATTGCTTAAATAATGTTTCTCACTCTTATGAAACAAATTAGGGCTTTAACTGCGACCCCAAACCAGAAAAGAGCACAACACAGTACCTTGACTTCCTCCTCAAGGTGCCTCTTGAGCTCCTCAATCTGCTGAATATAAGCCTGTTTTCCCCTTGTCAGCTGGGAAACGAGAGACTCCTTTTCCTCCAACTGACGACCAAATTCCCCTGATTGGAATGAGGAAAAAATATCTTTTAGTAAATGAATCAATTAATTTCAAAGTTAGTATTTTCTTTTGATATTTCTTTAATTCTACCCTCACATTTTACACTCACCATTTTCAGTCATCAGTCTTGCTCTTTGAACATTCATGTCATTAAACTGACGCATATGCTCTTCACTTTTTGACTTTAATTCACTTAGTTGATCCTCCAGAGAACGGCACATTTTCTCCAGGTTACCCTGCAAACAAAAATCGGTGTGATTATAGTTATGCTGCTGGTGTATATTACTATAAAACATGGATTGTGTACTTTTTTTGTGTGGAAAAACACAAAAAAATGTTTGCACAGTATGATTTACCTTTGATTTGGCAACAGCCTCCATATTGCTTGAGAGGTCATCAATCTCCATCTTGTATTCACTTTTCTCTTTCTCCAGCTTCTGTTTGACACGCTGGAGGTTATCAATCTGCTCTCCCAGTTCTGCCACACTGTCAGCCTGCTTCTTGCGGAGAGCTGCAGCGGTGGCTTCGTGCTGCAGCGTGGACTCTTCAAGATCACGACGCAGCTTCTGGAACTCAGCCTCACGCTTCTTGTTCATCTCGATCTGAACAGATGTTGCTCCACCAGCTTCCTCAAGCCTCTCACTGATCTCCTCAAGTTCCCTGGAGAGATCGGACCTCTGCTTCTCCACCTTGGCCCGAGCAGCACGCTCAGCCTCAATCTCCTCCTCCAGCTCTTCAATACGAGCCTGTGATGCAAAAGTGTACATGGTCATGTTTACATATGCTGTATACCAACCCTTATATTTTATATACCCATGTAAATATAGTCAATATATTATTTGGATGGTGGACATGGGAATATAAAATATAAGGGTTGGTATAGAGCATATGTAAA